>JAUOBX010289725.1:0-11246 GCA_032360705.1 Eupentacta quinquesemita
TCTCAAAAACTAAACAAGATATGGAAAAACAGAGTGCACCATTGTGTTCGCCACCCCAAACTACCACTAGCAAAATTAAAATACCAGACCCAGTGACTCCACTTATGGCCACTCAAAAATGAAAGAATTTTCAGTTACCACCGCCTGTATCTCAAAAATTGAACAAGATATGGAAAAACAGATTGCACCATTGTGTTCGCCGCCCCAAACTACCACTAGCAAAATAACAGATCCAGGAACTCCATATCTTGTATATCAGTGAAATAATGTTTCCATTGATATAGTCAAAAGAGTAAGGGAATTCGGACGACATTCACCGCATACAATATGTAAATTACAAAATATACAAGATAGTATACGGTCTAGCCAATGTCATGTTCAGTTGATTGAACTGATTAGAGTCATCTGAATATATAAACTATAATATATTGTTATCACATATTTTCATATCTATCTTTTTTGCCTGATTAGGTTGTATGTTTAATATGATGAAAGATAATTATTCGAATATTGGTTCCATCATTTGAAGTGCGTTGTTTCTCAGGGGACTTATGCGAAACAACGTGCGAATTTGCGTTCATGAGGTCAATAACGATCGAATGAGAGGCAGAAGCCAGATGACACAACGTTGAATCGTTGATGGTAGATTTATGTTTGGTGTTCAAGGTGGAACGACGAAAATCAATCTTAAAATAATCGTAAATAATCCGTGTGATGTGTATTTTAGGGGGAACCGGCTATTACAAAAATGTGGGGAAAACATTATTTGATTGCAATCATTTCAAAAACAGAGAGTTTTCCCTATCAAATATAATCCTTCAAATCGGTATCATTTGGATTATTGCAACAGCATTGAATACAGCGCAATTATTATCCATAAATGATATGTGATCAACAATTCCCTATTCCTCACATATTATGTAGTTAAAGTATTCCGGATCTTAGCCATATAGGAGAGCATAAGGAAAAATATTTCTATAGTCATATAATCCAGGGATATATTTTATTTCATTGTCACAAAGCTTATGTATTTCAGATTAGTTTAACGATAGCCTACAATCGAACAGTGATATATTTCATAATTTGTCATGAAGTTCATGCATTATTTGTATTCAGATGAAAATAATCTTAATCATATATTTAGGATGTGTTCAACAAAAATTGAGCAGTGATATATTTCATTCTTTGTCATGCACTTTTATGCACTATTGAGTACTCAGAACCCCGTCGAAACGGAACGTATGATAGATAATATGTAGATATGAACATTTGTAGCCATAACATTAGGATCAGTTCAATTATGACATCTAAAGTCATATATTTCCATTTTTTTCATGAAGTTTAGGCATTATTTATCCCCGCGATCATTCGAATTATCGTATTTCGAATCCAAACGACACCATCCAAACGATGGCATCTTGTTCTCCATTGCTTTGTGTCTAATTCAGTGTGATTGCAAGCCTTGCAAAAAGTGATATTTGTTTAATACAGCGAATAGACAAATAAATCGAGTGGAATTTAAATAAATGTGAGGCAATTCAGTTTATTTAATATTATTCATGAGACTTCTTGAAGGAACTGCTTGAAGAAAGTCCAGCCACGGCGATCGATTGCCGCCGATTGTCAGACACAACGCGCGTACTAACCCGTACCCGTAAGTAATGACCAGTCTGGCAGAGGAGAGCCCATAAGCCAAGATATCGCCCATCGCAAAGTGAAGCCATGTTGGGAGGGATTAGGTCAAGAGCAGGCTTGGTTGCTGGTTCGGAGGAGGATGAGTGATGTGACGCAGTGGGTGGGAGCACTGTCCACGGAATAGGTTTGTCGACCGGTTTCTGATAATTGATCGCCCACCTGGCTGCCTGTTGGATTGCTTGAATATACTTTAAACTAGACAACTCCTGGCGGTCAAACCGACAGCGTGTATATCCCCACTTTCCTGTGATGTGGTCGAGGCAGCTAACTCGAGGCCCTGGCTCCTCCTTTGAGGTTGAAGATACAGTATAAGAAAATTACGCAAATTTGACCACTGGTGACCTTGAAATGACCTTCCAATTTTTTGGAAACCAACTGTAGTCCACATCCATCAAGTTTGGTTTGAATCCGACAATGTTTTAGGAATAACAACATTTTGCGAATTTGACCACTGATGACGTCATGTTGTTCGGACTAACTGCAGACCACATCCACCAAGTTTCGTTCCAATCCCACAACGTCGAGAAAATTACGCCAATTTGACCACCGGTGACCTCGAAATCACTGCAATGTTTCTCGGGACCGAATGTGGTCAATATCCACCGAGTTTCGTGTGAATCCAACAAAGTTGGAAAAATTACGCAAATTGACCTCGAAATTACCGCCATGTTCGAAATGACCGCCAAACCCATAATATCCCCCAAGTGGGGATATAATTATCACACAAATTCGGCATTTTCTTGAATATTCTTGAATACGACGGATCAGCAGAATACTTATAGTCTTCATTTGCAGTAATATGGTAGAGTACACGTCCAGATGGCTGTGGCGTGATTGACGCAAGACTGGTCACAAGAGATTTCCAATCGGTAGAAACAAGTGACCAAAAATGTCCGGTTCAAAGACACACAAGCGCCCAGTTTCTATACTGGTGTCAAGGGGATCGAGACCAGGAGCGTTGACCACCCCTGTAGCGCATCTAACCATTCTAGAAGAATAAGTACGCATGATGAATCGCGTTGCCCTTTTGGGACATATTCGAGTTGGCCAACATACTCTTTTGTTTGGGTGTTCCCAAGGAGTGGTCTAACAAGTGACTTATAGGCCTCAATCTTTATGCACTGGTTACAAGAATGTAAATTCTTTTCTATTGAACCCATGGGTTTGGTGGCATCCCCCAAAATGAGCTGTATAATGTGTGTTCCAATTTGAGGTGTTTGAAATGGTAATCTTAAATATGGATGGTAGTTGATAACTGCAAGATAATTGCCACTCAGTGTATAAGAGTAAAGTCCTCGCATAGAACCTCCCAGTGGATAATGCAGTCGTCGGTGAGCAAGCAAACTGAGGAGTTGATTTCGGTTGGTAAGTACACAAATGAAAGAGAAGGGATCCAAAAACTGTACTCTGTGGGACACCCAGAGTGACTTTTGACTATCCTGACTTTTCACGTCTAATTATTACACTCTGGATCAATTTTGGGATTCATACGAATGCCCACGTCGAAAACCATGCTGCTTTTTGGTCAACGCCGTAAGACTATCTAAATGACCTTGGAATGAACAATATATTCTAATATTTTACTTCCAATAGAGGTGAGGGAGACAGAGCGGTAGTTGGAAGCTGAGGTTCCATCTCCCAATTATCAGAAATGATGGCTATGTTGGCGTGGAGCCACTATACAGGAACCTCACCAGTGTTGGGAGATCCTCGCATGGTTATAATTAGTGCTGGGCAACCTCTTCCGCAGCCACTCTCAAAATTATGGCTTGACTCATCTGGACCAGTAGCCTTCGATCAAACTTTTCCAATAGTTTGACGACACCCTCGATACTCACTTCGATTCGATTCAACTCTATGTATCTCACGATATTCCTGTGTGAAAACTGAGCCAACTTGTTTTTTGAGAGCATCATCCTTTATCGTGTTAATTGTCACCAATGACCCGGTGTGAGTTGTTGGTAAACAAGGGGTCGAGTATGTTGTTACTTCGGCTAGGCGTACGAACTACCTGGCCAAGTCCAACTCTTGCGTGACTACTTGTGAACAGCACCTCACAATTCCGGAGTGTTTGTTTGGTGCTGATAGGACCACCATTGTGCAAACAAATGTCACAGTTCGACAGACGTGACTACAGCCTCAGTGTATATGATAAATTCCTACTCACCAGTTGTTCTCACGGTAGGAGGGGGTGGTTAGGTGGAGTGTTGTTATCGATGGCTAATAACGGGATTCAACTTACTGATACTATATATTCAGCGGTTTGTTCATTGTCTACTTAACCTAGTTACTTTTTCCACAAATGCTGAAGCCTACGGGCTGTGATATCCGATTTATTTATTGAATACCCAATAATCTGATATTCAGTAGTCTGTGACCCATATCAGCCTCTAAAAGCCGTGTGAACAGCTCCGGGAACAGGTCTTGCCCCGAATAGCTTTTATCATAACAATTGGCGTTTCCTCACTGTATCCGGTTTGAAAGAGGGACATAGAGAGCTGTAGCTATTCGGGGACGAGACCAGTTCTTCGAGCTGCTAGCACGGCATGGTAGAATACCATAGCATGCCAACGCATGGAATCATCGATAGCAACCAGTGCTATCTTTTCCTGAAATAAACAAATTCGAATCCGCATCATTCTTGGGAAAATACATAGTACACGTATCACAGACAAATCCACTAATTCACAATTGTGTGATGCATGTGAATCACTGAGAGCAGCGCACCGTTTCAATGTCCTATTTTAAGAGGCGCTCTTATTTCCTGTGGGTTCACAAAAATGTTCAAAAGAGTTTCAAAATGACATGTGTCATCGTGCTGTGTCAACTAAAGACTGATATCTACGCAGGACCTAGTCTTAGTACAGAGCTAGATACTGCACTATCCCCACTCATCATCCTGGACATAGAACAAGGCAATGTCTCGGTGACGTGACAGTTATATTGGGAAATGGGAAATGGGCAATGACGCTATACACAGACGACGTTTGTTGAAGCGCTCAGTGGTTTTGCATTAGTCGCTCTATCAAGTCCCCATCATCATTATTGATATTACTATCTTTCTTCAGCAAGTAATCTCTTCAGGAATCTGTAAACCGCATTATCTTTATATAAATTGTATAGTCGGGGACGGATCTTTCCACCTGAATTGGCTGTCGAATGTCCGCGCAATTGCAATTCATTTATTTACAGTTGAGCATGCACATTTTGTTTAGTTGTTTGGTCAAATTCAAATGAGTTAACCTGAATCAGCACTATCATAGGCATATTCTGTTGAAGGACGATTCAGTTTTCGTCCAGAAACGATAGGCAAAATGTATATGCCTGAATTGAGAGCTCAAATCTAATAATTCATATCATAACTTTGAAGAGCAGTAGGTGTACTTTGACTGATTAACTAATTACCTCCTGGACATATTCAAATGAGTTTGTTTCACCTTCGCGGAGTTCTAGCTCTCACGAGTATTCCACTTTCAATTTTATATAAGTGAAACCAACCACAGGTATTTGTTCGTTAGTTTTGACGATAAATAAACAAGATCCGAACCTCGGCCCCCTATACCATGCCATGGCCCGTGCAAAGATGTTCCGCTTTCAATTCAACAGAAGGTGAAATAACACACTGTCAAAGGCATGTCAGCATTCTTCTCGCGTAACAGTGGGATTCCATCAACATATCAGAGTGACTCACTATGCAAGGTGATATGCAATACGGGTACAGCGTCACTCGAAATAAGGAATTAAGGAGAGCTCGTTGAATGGTTTATCGAAGACGATCCAGTATTTTCGAGAAACTACCGCATTATTGAAACGTCAAATGCAGCCGAGGTCGCACAGACTTTCAACCTTTTAGTTACTAAGGTAAGCTACTACGAATATTATCAGTTCATTGCCTTGATTTTAATTGTTGTGTTGTTCGGGAAGCCAACGAAGGCTCACGGAGGAACTCTATGTCTTGTGTGGAATAGATCCAGTCATAATTCACTTTCTTAATAAGGGATAAAGCGCAGTTGTGAGACTTTTACCGTAGAATAAACAGTCGAGACGCAAAATTCAGCTGAATAAAGGACGAGGCTTTGCCGAGTCCGTTATTCTGCTGAATTTTGAGTCGAGATTGTTTATGATACGGTAAAAGTTGAACATTCGCGGTTTATCCCTATTCTACAACCCCTAAATCGAAGAAACAAGGAATTTCGCCATAAATGCAGTGTCTCTGAGTATTTAAATTGAGGACAACTTTTACGTTAACTCACTAGCTATTGCAATACAGTTGAGCGCGCGTACAGTGAGTTGATCAGCGCGTCGGTTTTGCACGATGAAATCCCGACCCAGCGGGGACGCGCTACGAACTGCGCACGCAAACCCTGGTCAGACCACACTTGCGTTCCAATTGTGAACAATCACAACACGAATGATTGGTTAATGCCTCGACTGATCGAACCAATTCCTGTTCGAGTTGATTGTTCATAATTCGTATGCGTACTGCGTCCTGACCGATCATGTTTGTGAACGCGACTCACGCAAAGCCTAGTCGGACCACATTTGCGTTCTAATTGTAAACAATCAAAACATGGGTGATTGGCTAATGGGTTATTCTGCACTTCTGCGTCCATTCTGATCTGAACGCGAACCAGCGGCATGTTATTGCAAGAATAACGGATGGCCACTTGAACGCGATAAGCCAATCAAAATACAGCATTTGAGTTATTGGATAGCTAGGGGTTGTAGAATCTCGATTAGTAATCGGATGCAGGACTTCTCGAAATATGGGGCACTTTGTCAGAATAGTTAAAGTTCAGGTTCTGTAACAGTGTAAACTTTACAGCCAACCGACGAGAGTTATTGCAACTATCCCTACATTATGCCCTCATTTACCGAATCCACTGTACCACACTGAACACCGGAAGCCAATATCTCACAGATCCCAGCCTTCACTCTGGAAATTCCCATCGGTGATTGGGTTTTATGCAAAATATCGCCCAATTAAATAATCCGGTTCAATCGAACAATAGAGCCTACCAATGAGTACCGGTACTCGTGGGGCCTGAACCCATGCTATTCCACATGCATAGTTGAATACATATCAATCACTTAAAGGTTAACAATAAATTGTTGGATGTTTCCGAAGAACTGATCGTAGTGGGAGAATAGTCATACCACACTGCCTCCAGATTGTGATGAAACGAAGAAAATATTATTTTAGCTGACATCTGACACTCTATTGATGCTAAAGCTGCATTCTTCTTGGCTGGCGAAGAAACCAATTGCTCAACGAATATTGAATTGGCAAGTAAAATACATTACTAGCGAGTACAGAAACACATAATTATGCTGAATGTGCTCCCATGTAAATAGTGATGCACTGTAATAAAGGACAAATAGATAGCTAACTTATATAAACTTCCTACTAGCTGAATAACATGTTCTACTTAAACTGCGCTGAATGTTAGTTTCGTAGACAGCTTGATAAATAAAATACAATATGAGGTTGACCCTAATGCCATGCGTGTTTAACAATTTTCCACAAAGTGTAAACAGATACCCACGTGTAGAACACAATATGTGTTATATTTTCTAACCCTAACTAGTAACTACTCACAAATAATATAGGTGTATATAACGTTCGAACGAATTCAACTAGCTTGAGTACAGTATGGATACGATGATGTTACCATTTCTCACGTAAACTTATAATCAGATGATCTATGCTTTTACACTAGGTGAATACCACTACCACTTTAATATTCGTTATTGAATGGCAATTATTCGTCCCACCACTATAGTGGACTTTGTCCCACATGGTGAATGTTTGGAATGCACCCTGCTAGTTTCCGCCGTGTCGATGAATAGATAAACGAGGGTTATCCGCACTCCCTTCCGAGAGTAAAGCAATTGATTGGTAATTTGCCGGCAATTAGTTTATACTTCATCTGAAATGAGCCACTCCATGGTTATCAATGCGCATGCCCCAAGCGGCTCCATGAACAGTGGAATAATCCATATAAAGTTTTTATTACGGTATTTTCAATATGTCAATAAACGTGATATAAGTGATGAATATCCGTCTATTCTATTGTCTCCAAATGTGGGGAAATATTTGTTATGTTTCGTGGTGAAAGAACAATAATGTCACCCTATCGAAACGATATTATTATCATTGTGTGCACTATTTGTGTAGTCCGGTCTATGCGTGCTCTTGTGTAACCTGTGACACTTCTGATATTCCTAGATACAATATGACTACACAACTGTAAACTGGTCGATATACTCTGATGGATCCGTTATAATATGATGATGATTTTTGCGTAGGGGCATAATAGACTGACATCATTGTCGTAGAAGAAATGCTTTCGCGAGCACTGGATGCATCACAAAGAGAGCCATCAACATGCAAACACATCTGAGACACAGGTATGTGCCTTCCACCTACTCAACCAATAAGCAAAACGACGACTGAATGTCTCCTGTCTGGTTATCCTCTCGGAAATTATGATCCCTCTACCTGGGTGTGACACCGCCCCACTGAATATTCGTCGTAGTGCAGTGGGCAGCCATCACCAGGCCACTGATGAAAGGTACCCTCCATTCGACTACGGACCTGCTCAGAATTGACTCAAGTCCAGGATATCATGGCTCATCCGAAAACACCTATTTGGGCTATGGCCCTACGCGCTTGGGCCGAGTTTCCGCCTGGTGCCGATGGGGATGCCTCAACAGACTGAGATCTTCGATCGGCCACTATGAGACGACTCCTCGAAGATGGAGGGAGGATTCGACCCACCGAAGACTCTTCATGTATTCGTAACCAGTAGTGCAAACCGTGGATCATCCTATACGATGTCCACTGTTGGACCAGCTTTGCAGAGTAGATGACCTTGCATGCAGAGTACAATGAAACTGAAAGTGTGTCCATTTCTGGGCGGAGCGTAATATTTGATGTGTGTGGACAGGATAGGTGAAGTTTCATGATCCAAGACCATTCTAGTCCCTACCAGGCCACAATATGGCTACACAGTCACTGTTTAACCAGAGTTGACAGATCCTGTTGGCCATTATATACTGGCTCAATTGAAAAAATTGGAATCTTGAACACAGACGCTACTAAATGGACTGTGCTTCAATTGAAGTCAGTGACGTCACCCATCTCTACTGCAGAGACAACGATCGTAAAGTAATTCAAAATGCCACTGTTTCGCAGCTGGACTACCCTGTATAGAACCATGTGCCTGCTCAGATTGCCCGAGGCGACTCTGCAGACCAAGGCTGATGACGAATAATATGGGCAAGCAACCCATCGAAAGTAGAGAAATGTATGTTTATGTTTCGGATTATATGGCACCGGTACTCGTCATCTTTGGAACAATGTGTAAAATACTTAGAGACTGTTCGAAGTTTTCACTGTACAAATGCAAACAGGAACTGTCACGACTGTTCAAATGAAAGGATTCTAAGTTGTTTCACTTTCGCACTTTGGTAAAAAAATGTAGATTGTTATATGTCTCAATACATGACTGATTATTGGCATTACAAATAACTAGTTGAAGTCATCCTCTTATGATTTAATCAATGTTGTGGATTATTTGAGCTGACACAAACGATGCCCTATAACAGTAGTAACATAAATTTACATGTGGGTCATGACAGAAAGTTGCCTGTAGAATATCTTAGCCACAAATTCAAAATCCCACAACCATCCGTTTCCAACCTCACACATATACTCGATAGAAAAAGTAGTTGTATTTTGTTCTACGGTGGGGAGGGGTATACCCGATATTTGTGGGCTCTTCGACGATACACTATTAGTCTCTCACGATACCCGCGTCATGCTTTATACGAGCTCCAGTTGTTTGATTTTTCATTCTACAGACAGCCTGAAACATGTATTGAAACGATATGACTCAAATAAACGCATGACGGCAACAATGCTCAATGTACACACATAAGTGGTTCCGGACACCATTGAGGAAAAAACAATTCTGATATTCGTGATATTGTAGCAACGGAACGTGGCATGGCGCGAGGACAATGACGTTTCTTATAGAATACCAATTCACAAAAAGGCGAATAAGTTTAGTTCAAGAGTTATCGCTTTCTATCCCCATATGACTCCTCTAACGATACCTCATAACTATACGTCTACTATTTACAGCGCCAGAGAGATTATGTTGTAAGTTATGTCTACTTCTTATTTGAAATCATATTGTAGGCAAATTGTATCCATATGACCGAGGTATACCTAGTGGAAAGCACAATTGCGCTATAGCCTGATTCATATGCAAAGGTTGCTAGAGAACTCCCACGATTGAAACAGCAAACAAATAGTCTATGCGTACCCTGCCCCCAGGTCGTTCAGGATTTCATGTTGTTTGTTATGAAGGTGAACGAATAGCTAATAAACATAAACAAAAGCATTCCATGACGTTACTTAAATATACTCAAGACTAATAGGTCCAAAAGTCGTTTGATTCGCATCAGGCCTCTACAAGAATCCTGGACATCTATATATATACGGAAGGTGGATGCAACTGGACTACTGAAACAAGGAAGTATACCGTGCATCGTCTCAAAAGTACGAGGACATTCGCAGCACTCTATGACATATTTGCTGGCAGGACGGTGCTCTCTATTCTCAGCTCAGGCGTTCCATTCCCTCTCTCAACTGATATAGTTCGAATTCGTCCACAAAAACGTCAAGCAAACCACACGCTGTTGTAGTAAGTGTCAATGAATAATTATCGAATCACTTCATAATCTCATGTCAATGAATAATTATCGAATCACTTCACAATCTCATTATTAATGTATTTGATGAATGATTTCATAGCAAGTTAAAACATTTGGTGTAGACGATGTGTATCGTCAATCGTGATTTAGCTAGCAAGAAACATTGTTTGTATTAGTATTGTTCATTATTTATTCTCATATAGTGTAGGTCTATAGTTAGGTCTGCAGTTAATTGTATTGGAGGACTGGGATTACGACGTAGGTTACATCATTGTTCTAGTGTCATCAGTCAGCCTTATTGTATAGCTTTTTGCACAGCCTCTATAAAAGCACTAACTTAAGCATAGGCCCATATATGTTATTGTTCACCTATTGTTATAGGTTGGCCTGAGTCCATCATATGTGTCTACAGTCTAGTGGTTTTAATCTGTTGTTTTCTCCACAGTAAACCGTGGTGAAGTGTCAAATTCTAAAATTTAATAATACATCTCAATACCAGAACATATTAGGACTTCAACTTCAATATCCGCTGCTCCTGCAGTCTCCGACAAGAGCAAAAGCAATAAAATATAGCTAGGAGCATCAAACAATCAGCTGTTCAGTAGTGATAATATTATTATCTCATCGGTCCCAGAGGGCCAGATGAGATATTGTAGTCAGTTTGCTATCTCACCCATATTCACTGTTGCTGGTCGCCATAGCAACGGTTGCTATGGTAACTATTGTGATGGGGGAGTTACTTGCATTGATGGGTACCCAATGGAGGGGTACCCATGGGTGTCAAGGGTTCCAGTGACGAGGTACAGGCGAAAAGGTTTCCGTTTGTG
>JAUOBX010289836.1:0-10946 GCA_032360705.1 Eupentacta quinquesemita
TCCTGAGGGGGATCCAGAATACCATCTCAGCGGAGCGCCGCCATGGATCGGCGCCAAGGGGTTTTCAAATGGCAGCCATATACTGATATAGCAGCAGATGACCCCTAGAGACTGTTTTCAATGATAGCCTACACCTCTGATCGCCTGTCAGAAGGTTTGCCAACATATTTTTCAGGCCTTTTTTCCGAATATTTCGTGCCATTCTTGCTAAAATTTCCGACAACCCCAGCCTTTGCCTACCCATGTAATCGAATGCCCATACAGTTGCACAGTTCATTACTCGTATACAGGCTATACTGCTATACCAGGAGGGAGATTTTGAACATCATTTGAAACTTGATATAGAATGAATGAATCAGTTATACGCTGCGTGCACATGCTCACGAGAGTAAAGTATATAGGCCTAGTGCTGAAGAAAATTGTCCTGCATTTCAACTGGTCAATGCGCGTGCAGCGCGCAAAAAATAAAAAAATAACATATTCAGAGCATTCCACAAACAATTCGGTACTATGTTTCAATTTCTCAAATCCGTGACCAATTGTAGCCGGAATGTTCACCAGACTTTCCATCACATACTATTTATGGGCATGCAGTCCGCCCGTCCCCAACTCGCAACACCTTTCTGCATAGGCATGGATGCATTATATATCCGATCAAGCGAACAATAACCTAGGCCTTGTTTATTTCAGGCGAAATTGCCAACAGCTCCAAAATATAATCATTATAACTGTCAATCAATGTAGCCTGCATAAGACCAAATATAAGATTCAACATAGGTGTAATATATATATATCTCAAGCATCTAGACAAACATGTGTCAATGGTTTGCCCCTTGGTGACGCCACTGTGTAGGACAGTTACTCGACCTTTGAGAATTATAGGTGAATGACAACCAACAGCAACACCTGATTCTGAATTCGAGGAACCTCGCTCTAGAAGTATTCGACACAAACACACCTTGCAAATTTATGGAGTCTGTGCATACCCATACATCGTGGAGTTGGAGGAGATAAAGTGAAGATAAAACAAAATACTTGGAAAGAATCGAAAAATATAAATAAATGGAAAACTAGTAGGCGACTGTGGCGGCCAACTATGAAGATATTGTTTCAGATTGCTGGTCAAATTAAAGTGCGGAATTATCCATGGGAGCATACCGGTACTTTGACAGATATCATGAGATTCTCCGAATTGGCTGAAAGTTAGGCTACATATCTGTTGTTTTACGTTTCAGTTGATACCTATTAGTTTCATTAGCGGCAGTATGTTTGTTCTAGTTAGTGGGGTTTCTGGTTTCATTTCAGTTTATACTTCGAAATGTATTGGTAGTGGTTACGCTCACGTATATGCTTATATGGGGTAATTAGCTCTCTGAGAGATTTGGCTTATGGAGAAAGATTGGAGCGTCTCGGGCGAACTCTGACGGAGCTGAGACATCAGGGGCGATTTGATTCAGGTTTTCGAAATTGTCCACGGACCAGAGGGTCTCCTCCTTGATTATGTTCTTCCAATATTACCTAGATATTTGCCTAATGTCTCGTGGCAAATGTTGCAGGCAGAGCATTCCGCGGATCTTTTTCGCAAGGAGCGGATTAACTTTTCTGACTGCATGCCTGAAGATGCTGATTTGTTCAAAAGTGTTCATGATTTTTTTAAATAAACTGGTCTGTGTTCTCTCCTATCTGTAATAATTATATTTCGCCAAACGGCAGCAGGAATGACAATCAACCGGCAACACTGTCAGCGTACTCATCAAACTGGTGGAACACCAAGAATGGTGCATGACCATATATTTTTATCAGTTTATTGCATGAGTTGGTGAACTGGTCGCGGGTTCAAGTCCACGTTGTATCCTAGTTCAAGGTGATTCATCCTCAATATGATGAGAGGAAGGCCATCGGCATTTCAATGTATTTGTGTAATGTGTGAGGTTCACGTCGAGCATAAGTTTCGTTTAACTCCAGGCCTGGTCAAGTAGTCGGGTTGACAAGAACTCCGTATCGTTGACAAAAATCTACCGGGAGACATAATAAGTATGGACTCTACCCACATCCCATCCTCGCCATGTCATCGTATATACAAGCCAAAGTTAGTCGAATAGCACTCATTTACACATCTCCAATCTTAAAACAGGTCACCAGAGCTATACACAAAAGACTGAGAGTACGGTTGTTGTCCTTTTCATGCCGTGGAGAAGCTAGCTTTACATCGGCAGTAAATGTCATGATCTGTTCAATCATTCAGAATGTATCGTGTTCATAAAGTCGGGCCTCATTGTGACATTTGACCTCACTGAAACCTTTGCATGTACAAGTGGGTGATACTTTTGAGTTAGAACCTCGGGATTGAGATCTGATACAATAATTTGCAAATTGACTGATCGCCGAAATGCTTGCTCCCGACATGTAGGTGGCGTACACTGCGGTCCCCGTACACAGCACTCCAGCACTGCGTCTACGCACTCCACGCATACCGCACACGAGTACAGAGCCTACGGTTGACCCAGAGATCACACACATATGACATGACGGCACATATCTCATGATGATTACAGTGCAAAACATCGAAGAGAACGAAATTACACACATCGATATATTTTTATTTCAATGTCTGGCGACATCTTGTATTTCAACGTTTTATATAACATTCTCTCTCTCTGTTCTCCTCCATATTCTACAAAGACTATAGAAAGAAGATATATACATGAACAATACTATAGATATTTTATACATGGGCCCTACCATCTCATGTAGGGCTGATTCCCTGATATGAACATGAATTTGTTGCCCATTTCGTATCGGGTACAACATAAAGGCTTGTGCGATGGTAGCCTATTGGTTTCGTTAATTTCGAATCTGTTTCAATCGAGTTTTGAACTTCTACAAAGACCAAGACAGTGAGGTCGTGTATTCCCTCCCTGAGATCATATCCCCCTCTCCCCTACCACAGGACATAATGCACCATCTAGCAGAGTTAATGAAGTATAGGCCTACACCCCTAGAATACACAACAACGTGTGATTACAAACTAGGGCACATGTGCCAACTACCCAAAGTGTACGAGAATATGTACACGATATTATATCAACGATGTGGATAAGTAAAACTACATAGCAGGAGACAAATAACTAAATTTCTCGTTATATAACATCAAAACTTTTCCGAGTGACGAAATGAACTGTCATCACGATTGTGAGTGAGGAAATGCAAAGGACTAAAAGCAACAACTCAAAGAGTTGGCGCTATTACAGAATAGCAGGGTTCCTCAAGTCGGGGTACTGGCGTTCGTACAGGCCAGTCGTTCGGACATGTCCTACCCGGAGTACCACCCACATCGCCCCGCAGTGTGTGTTTAGATGTTATCGGTCCGATAGGGGGTCCTATTATACACACCAACACACCACGCGAATCAGTGACACCTCCAATTTAGAACCGTTCCCCGAGTACTGACTACTCCAAAATTAAACAGTCGCTGACAATTTAACCAAACATGACCGATTATTGGAGGAACGAGCCCGGAGGCCAATTCCGAGATGTCAAGGGGAGTTTACAGTTAGTATGCTCGTGTCAAGATTGGATCTGCTTTCTGTACATGCAGACAAGAGGTCTATCAAGAGAATAGACAGATGGAGACATGTACTTTTGATTCTGGATTTAGATGGCGCGTCAAGGGCGCCATACCAGTGTCGAAATGGGTTGAGATTCAAATAACGATTGACGCCTTAATTTATAATCCATCTGGTAGAATACTGGAAAGTGGAAAGACACCTAATCTCCCAGAACAGTGTAACTAAACGGCTACCTGCAACAGCATGAGCCTAAGCCGATTGTGTTTGTGATTCAATTTTCCAAGCCAAAATTGAAAGCTAGGGTACGAATTGGAGATATTCGTAATTCTTGAAACTGTGATTACATGGATCGAAGTACAGCAATTAAATACGATCAGTCACACAACATTTGCTGTACATAAAAGTATCCACTTCTTCCAAATTTATATTGAAGGAGATTCCTGTTTTATGCGTATGTCGTTACCATTAAGTACAATGTTCAACGCATTTCTCACCGGCCGTAGAAACTGTCTGGCTGAACAAGGCTATGTCACGTAAATATCACTAAATACATGATCAGTTAGTGGCTAGTCCAAAGTACATGACATTACCGCTGGATGGCGGACTGATGGTAAGGTTGAAATGTCTATATTCTATACCAGGTATGCAGTATACATGCGTTTACTCACTGTATGGCGTACGTAGCCTACCACACAAAATAAACATGACTAACATCAATTGTGTTAAATAAACACTCCATAAACATACCATATCGCATCCTAGTGTTCGTAGATTTTCACTGAGAAAACACGACGCGTTTCAAAGCACTATCTCGAGCCACTCTAGGGTCATTAAGCTATTAGTGTACAAGGCTGATAAGGCTAGGTGTGGCACACAAGGGTACTTCAACTCTGCGATTTTGTCACCTACGCACTCTGTGATTACCACTTCATAAATCAGATAACGTCGGGCAATGGCCGTCTGTCTCGCGTTATCGGCATGCGCTTCACGCCTTCGCCCGGGACCTTTGCCCGCCGCGCTACTACTATGTGATAACAGGGATAATTTACATAAACCCAATATTGGAAGGTCCATAAAATATGTCGTGACATCGTCATCCGAGGATAATGGACACTCTACCAGTCCACTACACGTGAAGCAGACACCAAATTCTGAGTAGTGAAGCACTGAAGCACGTACTTTTGTATAGGCATATATAATGTACAATTGTACACACGTACATGATGCATTCTGGAACATTTTGTAGAATACATACATCTGTCTCTATATAATGTCTCTCGATCTGAACTTACCTGATACCAGTATGGTAGCCGAGACAAGCTTTCGTAACGAGCTTCACATATCGTCTGTATCAGGGTCTAGGGCCCAAAACTGGGACCGACAGATTCAGGTCTTGAGACCGGTCTCGGTTACAACTCTGCCTGATATGAGTCAAATCAATAATCGATGACGACTTTATAGGCTTACATACGGGAAGTAAACCTCTATCACCAATATTCCCCGATCTTCGAAATTGTGTCGACATCCTGATTCCTGACTGCCTGGTGAAAGGTAAATGAGAATTACCATAGATATGTTGCCTTGAGTCTGTCATACTATCTTATAGGAACCTTTACAGCCAAGAAAGATGAATAAGGGCTTCTTTACGTCTGACAGTACTGCAGAAAAAAGTACACCCCTGCCCAGCTATAGCTTTGTCATCCTAAAATGGAGGTTTTCTTATATCATGCAGTCATAATAAAATTGACAACAAAACCCGTAGCTGATACATTTCGTCGTGTGTCTGCTTGACAGCTTGGTGATTAGAAAAAGTATCGCGGTTTCTGACACCGCCTATATTTGAAATAATGAAGTTCTACCAGGGTAACCATTTTCATAGGTATCGATCGAATATCAGTAGGCGGAATACACATCACTCGGGCAGTTTTCACCTAAAATGAGCGAAATTATCGATCCTCTAACGGCGTGTTTTGAAAGAAACGGAGCGATAGAACCGTTCTTTCATTGGGGGTGTATAATATAGTCTCTTCACTCCATTATCCTTGTAGGGAGCAGAGTCGTAATTGGGTGACGGTTATTGCCGCTTTTATGCATCTGAGAAAACACCGGCAAGGAAGCGTTCAAGGGCTTCACACTTGGCGTGCCAAGAACATCGATTGGGGCGCTAAAGATCGATACGAAGGCTGTAAACTATTGTACTGATTTGAAGATGATATAAGGGAGTAATAAACGATAGAGAATTAGAAGCGCCAAATATTGCTTGGGTAAGTTTGTAACAAGCTGATGATTTGATGAACTATTTTGTATATCACCGAGATGAGGTATACACTTTCACATATTGGCAATATCAGAAGGATGTCGTTCACTGTAAAGGGTGTTCGTGTGCGTGTATGCATTCCTTAGGCTAGCAAGGCTAGGTCAAACATCTTTTATTTAGCTAAATGACGGAGCGATACAACATCACCTCAAAATTATCATTGGGTATAGGATATACCGGTACATAGCATAACACATACTGATATTGCTGATTTCCAATTAAATGCCCAATAATGTTGTTCCAACCTGCAATCTACTGACTTATCATCCGAATGAAAAGGCCTATCATTAACCAGTGGCTCAATCATTGTCAAATGGGCGTTTTATAAATCCAATGGGTATAAATTCGAGTTACAAAGTAGTTACATGAAGTCAACCAAGTCATTCTATGGGAGAAATATGGTGTCGTAGTCTTTATTATTGTTTAAAATGTGAGTATTAAGGAGTATCCCCATTTTATAATTCAGCCGTCTATTTGACCCATTGGCTTGATGAACCAGGCTGGCATAATACCATAGTTCCACGGTGTATTGGAACCTTGAATGCCATTTCACGGACAACGCGTCATGAAAGGCGCACCCATTGAAACCTCGGTAGGTACTTAATTCCCACCAATAAATAATAAATGTATCTATAATATTTATACATATGACAGTCTCTTTCTCACAAAGTTGTCTATTTCTTGACCTTTTCTAGTCCGCTGACCATCTTCTGAATGTTCTGCAGCTCATTGGCTGTCGACGTGGTGACAGTCGGCGACGTGGACGAATGAGAGGGCGATTCTTTGATGAAAGGCGATGATGACGATGATGACGCGGACATGCTGTGATGTAATACGCTCTCGTAGGGCAGATGGACTGCGAGATTGTTCGACGACCCTGTAACCGGTAGGGCGTACGGCGAGAAGCGTAACCTGTGATGACTGTTCAATATTGCACTGGCGCACGCGCTCTGCGCGTAGGCGGAGTTCAACGCAGCGGTGTCGTACAGTCCTAGGCCCCCTAGGCCCGCACCGGAGGCAGCGGCCTGCTGTAACAGGCCCGCGGCGTGCGCCCCTAGAGAGAGCGAGTGGGTGTCCAGGTAACTGTGGTGCGGCGAGAGCCCCGACGGAAGCGAGCTGGGGACGGGGAACGGGAGTACGTGTGGTACCCCTCCGCCTGGCGGAAGGAACAACGCCTGTGGTGGCGGGTACATAGAACCGACCATCGAGGCGTGAGAGTGAGGAGCTGAGAACGAACTCTGACTCGAGTGAAACAAGCCTTTGGTGAGTTTCGGAGGAGATGAAGTCCTTGCCCTTGGAGGAGGGCTGCTGCTACGTCGGTGCGTCGCCGATATGGCGTCTGACTTCTTCCCAGCAAGGTCCTTTGTAGTACGAGATTCTGAGTCGGACGAATCACTCTCTGAACAGAGTCGTTTCCTGGGAGGTTCATCATCATCTTCATCATCATCATCCCTGACATGTGAATCCCCACGTGATCCATCACGTGGTACAGTGACCGGTGAATTGCACTTGAAGAGCTGGGACTTCCGAGGTGGTGACACGGAATCGCGATCACCTGTGAGAGAGAATGAGAAGAAAAGTGTGAATTTATTTTACACGATGTAGATTCGGTCTCTGTTCAACGTAGAATAGATAACATTCACGACTTATAGTTCTATGCGTTCTCTAGATGCTTCATATGCCCAGTGCTCCATTCAAGTGGCCCTACATATTTCACCTCACTGCCCGACAACGGTACATGTCGGTTGGATTATTGTGGAAGTTGTATGTCGCCATCCCAGTGAAAAACTTTTCGCAGCGCCGTGAAACGTCATTACCGAATTGGCCTGATTATTAAGGCATACGATTCGAATGCAGCACTGTAATGACCCGTCCGAAGACCTTCAACAGTTCAAAGTTGTTATTTGCTTCACCCACATGGAAATAATCCATCATAAATTAGTAACTTTTTCAAGCAATGGGTAATTTTCCCTCTTTGTTCTGAATTGATAAACCGTCGAACAAATAACATAACCATTCGATAAAGAAATGCCTGTTCAAATTATTTGGCGATGTACACCGATTCAATTACGTACCTAATGCCCCGTTTTCGACTTCTCGCCTCTCTGCATTTGTTGTCGTCACTTCCGGGAGGTCAGCCTCGGTGTCACTCACTACGTCATCAATGTCTCGTGAGTCTGGATCGTACCCGCCAGCTTGCAGAAATTTCCTGATCAGAAGAAAGATCATTTGCATTGATTATAACTATATTTAAATAATTTACAATGAGAGTAGTATTTGCAAGAGGACCGAGGACCAAGAGAACTCCCAGTTGCATTAAATCAAATTAACTAGTGCAACACTGATTGAAATATCGTTACTCAATGAGCAAATTTGTTCAAATGAAGTGTGATGGTAAGATCTGTTATTATTACACGAGATATCTCAATATTTCCATTCACAAGAAGACTTCAGAAAATTGTTATTGTAACAATTGATCGCACAAGCATATTTATTGTATAGTCTGTAGGAATATGAACGACGTCTTCAACATAATGGGCTCCATATTATTCGAGTCTGTCTGGAGTATCTGAGGAATCGCTCAATACGCAATGCAAATTGGGCATAATTCCAACTCAAAACGCAAACAAATATAGACTAGTCCCTACAGAAGGAAAACATGATTTGTTCAATAATTCTTCGCGCAAAGTCAAATAGACCAGTTTCTCAAAGGTCAGGAACATCAGGCGCGATATTTCGAGGATATGGGTCTCATTGCGCTAACAGATGAAACTTTGATGAGTTAAGGAGTCAGAAGAATCCGTACTCAGCACGCTCTGACACTTTCGGAGTCCCGGCAAAGTGGCGCTACAAATACTTTCACAGCACAAGATTTATTTCCATAAATATTTTATTCAGCGCGCGGAGGTGCCGGAGCGTTCAGCTCGATAGTTAAGAACCGGCGTAGACGGGAATCGGGAAGGTGCGAGAATTGGCTCTCCGCGCGCCTTGTTTAAAAACACTTTCGGAGCAAAATGATTCTTAGTAATCGTCAGTACCCGAGGGTGGTGCGTGCTCGCGACACTTAGCGCGCGATTGGAGCGAACAGTCTATGCATGCGATATGAATCTGCCGCGGAATAGTTAGATTAACTTTCGCGCTCGGTAAATACGGGAGTAATAATCGCGAGGTGATAACTCCATATGCATAATTTACTGACATTCAACAGCGACGAGCAGAAGACGCGGCAGTAATTCATGAAAGGATAATTCCTCACTGATAAAAATCGACAAAATGACACCGAATGTAACCAGTGACTCAGTATAATATCGCACACCTCTTTGGAGGAAACCGTCAAACTTAAGGCGTCGCCTTTAGTTGCTTCTTCCCATGCTTCTTCCCATGCGCATTGTAGATCGGTTATCAAACGTGATTGATACCAGCAAGGCAGCAACGCACTAAGAAGTCGCACAGCCTGCAAACTGAACACGTGAGACGTGTTTTGCGTTCTTGATGTAGGACGAGGTCTTTGGTATACCATATGGGCCTACGTCTTGGGTATGAGCACAGTTAGCGCGCATATGTACTGTATAATCGGGCTACACCATATGAAATCGTTCGAATATTGTATAATGATTGAAACATCCAGCACGGCACTGTTTTTGTCAGAGCCGCGACAAGTAACGCTACCCGTCTTCGCATACTCAAACTGTGCGTACCTGCCGCCGACGCCTCGTCCCGCCATGCCGGACGTGTCGCCCAATTAACGCCACGCTGGCTTCACCACGTGGCCAGTAATTATTCTTTGTTAATGATAATTCGAGTTTGTAATCCTGGCACCAACTAATGTGACCCAATTCCCGTCTGGTCTCACACTGATCACTGCCCAGTGGCACGCGGGATTTGGCGCCAAAAATGTGACGTCACCTGCATATAATGCACGCATAGCTGCTGCGAATGCGTTCATCTTAAACATAAGTGGGCAATCTTGGGTTGTTTTGCAAATGGAAATTAATAGAGATGTTAGGCTCAATTATCTCGTAAGAGTGTTTATATAGGAACTCAACACAATTCCTATTACATTTCTCAAACACGATTATTATTATTAACATTCCAAAATAATTGTTTCGCCTTTGAAATGAGAGGATGGCGAAGTTGATAACAGAATGAAGAGATTGGACGAATCTCGTTCATGTGAAATTGTGAGGTGTTTGCAAATGTGTTTTAATCGATTGTTTTCAAAGTCTATTTAGTGCATGTCGTTGCTAATGTATGTATATATACACCTGCGATATGCAATCTACAGTAGCCTAATTAATTGTTTAATACATGTTCACTGAAATTTGTGTTTTTCCCTCTCTTACCTTTTTTCTCTCTTCCCGGCACCCTGGTCACGGAACCCCTTGGCGAACGGGTTATGGTCAATCTTCAACTTCGTGATCTGGGGGAGAGGGGAGAGGATAAGGAAAATAATTTACGGTACCGTCATCACCAATTGGAGTCACTTGTTCTGCGTTTACGAGTGTGTAATTCGTGTTAACCTGGTTATGTAGAGAAGGGGAGTGTTGTTTGTCTACGTACAGATGTATATACTCTAATAAACTCCCCGTTATGAGTTATCACAGCGCTCTTTACGAGCCCAGTTCGATGGAAGGACGGATCATGGCTGTAGGCTGCCCGGTTGGCCGAGATTCGCCCAAGAACAACGTTCTATAGGCCTATTAAAACGTGTTCCACGGAGTCCATAAATCAGCGCCAATCGCCGACCGCGGATAAACACGACTAACAATTGAATACTTCAGCCACCACGTCTCCACCTCGAACAACCCGGGAACCACACACCTTTGAAAACTATTTTTATGAATAAACATCAAAACTTCTTTTAAGTGATTCGTTTATTTTGATGATTGTGGGCCACAAGTCGGGGATCAGCGGGATGGTTTTAGAGGGCGGTTTATCTTATTCGCTAACTCGGGACAGTCAAACAATTTTAGGGTGTATGGATGGTGTCATAAACGCAACGCCTTGTTGTGACATGAACCTTGTTATAAGCAATTTTTATTATGGGATCTTTTGTATCG
>JAUOBX010289837.1:0-11245 GCA_032360705.1 Eupentacta quinquesemita
GAGTCACCGATTCATTTCCCCAACAGTGACGCCATCATTGGAATACCAAGTATAACGTATATCAGCAAACATAAGATCGCAACTCATATAGCGAAGGTCAGAAGCCTAGGACTGCTTACAACGCGACCCTCCGTTTTATGGGGACCGCGACACGACTCCTACCTATTCTACCTATCTCAAGTGCCAGTGGCGGCATCGAAATCCCATGAAATGATCTTAGAATCGCGAGTGGGAATGATATCACACACCGATATTGTTGGGAAGCATCTTCATGGGGCCAAGTCGATAGGGTGGCGAGTTGGATGACATCTCTACAACACGCGTACAGTGTCCACCATGTCACAAACATCGGGGTCTCCTTTGTTTTGCAGACCAGGGGTCCCGAGGTCGTTGCCTAAACTCTTCACACGGCACACCGCAAGACGGTGCATGGGCAGTCACATCAGATTCCCAAGTTATGCATTTTACTGCCGAACGTCCCGTACGCAAAGGGTACACCTGAGCAGGGAACAGCTTCTCGAAGGTCTGTCGAAGAGGTTGACTAACCTGTACTGGACCATGATATTTGATTTTTGTTGTGAGAAACCCTTCAACCAATATTATGGCGGTGACGTGCATTACAAGTTGCACTGGTTTGTTGTTGTATGATCTCAAGAATGTTAATCTTAACGTTTACGAAGCCGACTCCACGAAACATGGTCATGATGTCGCCTGGTATTTCAAGTGTATATAGGCCTACATCTCGATGGCCTAATCAGTAGTTGGTGAATCCTCCTAATTACCACACCTCACCCCAACCTTTGCGTGAATCATCCTCTGAATGGACATTGTCCCGGACAGAAACGAAGGAAACGCACCCCATTTCCCAAACCTCAACATTTGATGGTTGCGCCCTTGGTACTAACATGGTATTCAATCGGTTGCTGTCGTGATTCGATGTTGTTTTCAATTCGTGGAGGTCCTGATTCAGGTAGGATTCTGTTTAGGAATTACATTTGCCTAATTTCATTTGACAATGATATATTAGCTCCAATCCTAATAGGTCATAATACGTATTTTTCTGGCAAATGCTTCACTCCCACGTCACAGTGGCGTCATATGACATTGTAAGTTGGCGTATTCGGTTTTTCAGTATCATGTTTCTATAGGCGGGTAACATATTTCATAGGTCAAAACTGAAGTTCCGGAGGGCTCGTCGTACAGAAAAGTTTGTACCTCAGCCAAAGTATGTTAATTGTTTCGTTACATACGTTAATACTACGTCGCAATGACGTCATAAGACCATGTAGCTTATTCAAGTAGTCCGGTATCATGTTTTGTAGGTTGGTAACATATTCCATAGGTCAAAACTAAAGTCTTAGAGGGTTTACTGTACAGTAAAGTCTATATATTAGGCCAAATGACGTGAATTATCGTCCAATACATCAATTCTACGTCACGGTGACGTCATATGACATTGTTCTGTTTGCTTGATATTATGCTATCATGTGCCTATGAGTTGATAACACATACCAAAGGTCAAAAGTGACGTCGTATAGGGTTTACAGTACATCAAAGTCCATATAGTCCGCCATTTTGAAAATATGCAAATAACCACTTTTCCCGGGGTCCGATTTTGGGCGACTTTTTCTGGAGATGCTAGGGACCCACTGAGTAACCTAAAATCATAAAACCTTTTGTTGCAATTTTTGAGGGGTCAAACCCTATTTTGACTCGACTAAAGGGACATTCTCCCACGCATACTAGTATAGGCATACAGCCCGGTCCTTCTCCTCACTGCCCAACAACACTTGAGACAGACATATTCTTGCAGGTTTCAATGAAATTCAATGTACAATCCTCAATAGACTAACAATTAACTACATATTTTGTTCTGAATCAGTCCTGTCCTAAATTATTAGAACCCGAGCAACCCAGATAACACACTTTTATTCAATGTTGCCATATCCATTCTGGAATTCCGCATACACACTCCTGTCGTACCCATTAGGTATACAGTCTTGTTTTGGAGTCTCACTCAATTTTCAAGCATGATTCAATATATATATATATATATTGCACACTATAGCTGTGTCGTCTGTACAGGTATGCCCTGGCTGGGCGGCGAGCCGGATGGGGTGTGCGCTGTAACGTACAGTTCGTCGCCCAAAGCGTAACCTGAGGACTGTCAAAGGTAGTCGGTCGGCAGGCAGTGCCGTTTCCCGCATAGGAGAGATGGCCAGGGCCGAGAACGCACGTCAGCCTAGCCGTTCGTTCCTTTGATACCCCGGGCAGTGGCGGCCATCTCGAGCTCGCAGGCGGAGGAGACATCCGGCCCGCGAACCTGTCAGAGAGGAAGGGTCTGGGCAATACTTACATGTCGTTAACGTTGGCTGCGACAGCACTATAGACCCCACAGCGAGATAGCAGGAGTGGAGTTGTAAACTCCGATGTAACGACGCAAACCTGCGAGGGTGAAAACCTTGGCGCCCGTAGCAGACGTAAAAGTGACCGTCGACGGAGCAGCTCCCCCGCCGACGAGAAGCCTCCCCGTGGTATGGCCAGCTCAGCTTTCCCCGCCCGACTTGGGACTTACGGGAACTAGGATCGCACCTTGTCGTCCGACTCGGCTATCCGCAGGACGCGGCGTAGGCGGCGCCGGTGTGGCGCCCTAACCTGCGCTGTATAGCTTCCGCCTCTCCGTCGATCTACATTGCTGTGTAGCCCATTCAGGGTCAGCCTAAGCGACCTCTTCACGCGCGGGTTTATAGTCAGAGCGGTAGTTGGGCACATACCGTGTCCTGGCCGCGGTTCGCAGCATGAGCGCAACCAATCCAGGTCGCAACGAGGACGGCTGACAGAAATGCTTCTGACCGGGAGAGACCGGCTCAAGTCGCCCGGCTACCAACGATTCAGGGGAGGCTGGGTGAATCAACCGAGTAGCTGGTCGCCCGGGAAGAGGGGAATCACTGGCTGGATTTCCCGGTCACCGGCGAAAGCTTCGGGTAGCGGACTGACGGCCGCATCGGTGGGGTCTGCCAAACAGGTGCCGCTGGCCTGCTCCGCTGCGAGAGAGTGCACTATCAGCCATGGCTCCGGGGGAATCCCGGTGAGTCCGGTATCCTCGTCTTGGGCAGGCCGGGACGACCGGTCCCTGCTAGTTCTTCATCCGAACAAGCCTCCGCCATCCCGCGATCAGGTGCCAAAAACCGCGGTATGGGCCAGACCGCGAGTCGTTGTTTGAGCCGGTCCGTACTGGGGTGGCAACTGGCCCCCAGACTTGGCCGCCTGAGTACCGGATTGATCCGTCGTACTTTCCGCTGAGCGGCCCTGCAGGAACCCTGAATCGGCCGACTGGGTTGGGCCAAGCGGCATCTCCACCGATGGCCGGGTAAACAAACCCCGCTCGGGGTATGCACCACCCGAAGCCGAGGCTACAGTCGGCTTGCCTCGAGGAAAGACCGGTATGAAACCCAGCCTCGAACGTGCAACAAGCTGATATTTTACAAATGATAAGTAACATTTCGGAAAACACTTCATTTGTAGGGGAATTCTCTTATTTTGAGTCAAATGTGATATTTGGCAATCGTTTTGTAATTTTCCACGATATTCATGCGTCGGGAATGTAATTACCAAGTCAAAAGTGACGAGGTCGTTCTCATCTCCTTCTGGCAGGATAACATGCAGTTCCATATGGAGGCTGATTATTCAGTGCCTCTGTAGACTTTAGTAAGTGTTAGTCCAAGCAGTCTCCGGATGGCCTGGTAGTTTTGCTGGTGGACTGCCTTTTAGCCAGCCCTCCTCCATGTCTTAGTTTAATATATTGCAGGGGAGTTGTTTTTTCCTTTTCGGTTCTGGTATGTTTAGGCTTAGGTCAGATTTTCTGTGCAGTTTGCATCTCATATATTGTTCTGTGTTATTCTATTCTGAGTTCTACCCGGTTCTAAGTGTAGTGTCTTCTATCTGTGTTATTTTTGCAGTCGTTGGCTGCTTCTCATGTTAGTTGGCTGTTTGCCTGTTGCTGTTCTCATGTTCAAAGCACACACAAATCTTGGTTCTATGAATATTATTTAGGCCAGGCCAGCCTAGTCATGAACTCGCGACTGTGTTTGTAATAGTTATACACATATAAGCATAGGCTATGTGGCGCGCAAGCATTGCAGCATACACAGTTGTGAATCGATGAGATTCAACAAAATAGGCCACAGGGGTTTATCATTTATGTCGTCAACTGTGACGTTATACAGATATCTTGGGAATTCAGTAGGCAATACCTTGTAGTTGAAGTTTTCACCTCCGGAATGCTCCAGCGCAATATAGTTATATTTTTTGTCACACAGTTCAGATGCAGTGTACTTGTGTCAGTGCGTAGCATAACCTGCATATGATCACTGCATAGACTATAAGTACAGTGATAATTCCCAACAGGAATGTAAATAGAACAAATGAATAAAAAATAAAGTTTTGCATAGGTCCACTGATTTCCTGTACTGTTATAAGACAGGGAGTAACTGTCGTCTTGACTTCTCTGTGCTCACTAATGCCGTAATATGGCATTGGTTTTGGAGACGCTGTTATGTCGATCTCATCAGCCGCATCTACTCCAGTCATTTTCCCGAAATTGTGACGATAAAAAAATATTCCGGCATTTGAGAGATGATCAAATTCATTCGCCGTAAAAACATTTGCTGTTATATGTGATTGTGCGATCAATGTTGTAGAGTGGATGTACGCACAGGAGGAAAGAGTAAAATGTTATGTTAATTGTGTTTGCTTTCCTTTCGATTTATCAGTTCTGACGATCTGTTCTATGGGACCATTCTGGTATTCATGTGTTGCTGTACTTTTGCTTTCCATGTGCTACACAACATTGCATATATTTGTATATAGGTCTCCATAGTGCTACCTTATTATTCAGACAAATCAATGAGTAATTAGTGAGTGCATGGTCAATGACTATACAGTAACCTACATCGTATAGGAGAGCGTTTTCAGCCGAACAGTTGTGATAGCATGTCATCGAACCGTCTAGGCCTATGCCCTCCGCTATTTCCTCCATTCCTGCAATTGAGACCGATTAGATGTTACATGAAGAAGGTATATTGCATTCTTAAATGACATTCGGTTAACATCCCTGTCGCAGTTTAGCTACGCAGTTGTACAGCCATTTGCCAACAATCATTCCGACATCAATCTTTTTGTATTGGACTCCAACCAGCATGTTCAACCTTATTTACAGTGTCATACTCTTTCTCGTCGTCTATGGTGATGTCGTTACCTGTACGTATAGTTGTCAATGGAGGACTGCTAAAGTAAAGGAGCGGGAGGTAACTTTTGGGAGGTATGAATCGATCCGTTGTGAAAACCAGGATGAGTGTCCTATATCACAATTATATTATGATTATGGAGTGTCTGAACTAAGTCCTGGAAAATGCAATCCCTCTCGCACGATCTGCAATGACGATGGCGTGTTCAAGCTGAACGTCACCGACAGCATGATTCTGAATGACATTGGGTACATATCCTGCTCATGTGGCACAATTATATGTTATCATTTAAATGGTGTCTGTCCATCGATTGAAGTGAAAATCAGGAACACATCAAGGGTGAGTACAATGCTTGATATTTGTTCCTCGTCCTTCCAATGTTTTGATGCTGAAATCACTTTGATGACTATGATTCTTTTGAGCAGTGTATTAAGTAAGTCTAACCCCAAATTGTATTTTCAGTCAATTGTCTCCAACACGCCAGAAGGCTCAATGAATCATTGGGTGTGGTGACCTTCGATGGCCTCAACAATAAGGATCATGTACTTTTCATGGGGAACACTATACCACAACAAAACGGGATTCTTGTAATTGCCAGGTCAGAATGACCATTCTGATCTTGCTGTAAACAAGTTGTTCAGACTTTTACCTATGTTGACCTTAGACGACCTCCGACCTGACTCCAAAACAATATGGATCATGTACTCATCATGGGGAACGTAGATGTCCAGTCTGAGCTTCACCCATCCAAGTGAGGGCGAGTTATCATGTTAACGAGCTGAAATTGGCAGAAATATTGATTTCTCACGATTTTCTAATTTCTCTTTAAAATGGACCCTCGCTCACTTTAAAAATAATAGGGGTCTCGTTTTCCGCATTTTTTCCTTTTTCCTGATCGGACTAATCATTCTGGACTCATCGGGTTAACAAGATTTTCAGACTTGTTGGCCGCTGATGACCTCAGATGACATCAACGAGCTAGGCGTTACGTACTCACATACACACACAAGCACCCACTGGCATGACTGCACAGGTTCTTTTGATTTTCGTCAAGGAATAAGAAAATACTTGCTGGAAAAAAAGTCGATGTTTACTTTTCTCAAGGGCACTTACAATAACTGCATATCATGACTGATATAAAGGGTAGCGATATGAACCACAATTCACATATTTCTTCGGAAGATATGGGTACAAGTAACTATTGACTTCGGAGAGAACCAATCACTCACTTCAGTCTCTCCTGATAAATACTATAGTCTTCGTGCAAATGTGATGTTCATTAGAACATCCCATAAAACTGGCTCCCGCCGATTTATACAGGAGCTGGTATACATTTATGATCTCCCCATCTCGTCATCAAGTTTTTTTCTTCTGACAAATTCCAGTCTTCGGAAATGTGAGATCTTTTAATTGATACCGCGTCCGTATTCACTTCCGAACTTACTCAAATCCAGGAATTTATTCATACGGAAGCGAATTTCTGTGATGCAGATACAAGTAAAGTGTACGAATATGCTGTAGTTGGTGTAGTTGGTGACAGCAGAACAAATTCAAATAACATGGAACGTGCAGCCAGTACAGAAAATACGGAGGTATGACATCCAAATCAATACGGTACCATTGAATTTCCAGTTGGAGAGTTTAACGAGGAGGCCCAATTGGTCTATAGTATATATACAATGTATGTATATAGACGGTTAGTATTCATTCTGGTTATCCATTCTACAGATATACAACACATCAACGACACACCCGAGTTTTAACCTTAATATTTCGAAGGCTGACGTAGAAGTTGCGTGCGACCCGCCACTAAGTGCAACGACTGCTCGCTCTCTACGGTATAGTAAGTACATCACGTATGGGTAAACAGAAGGAGTGCATTTGAATGGGAAGTAATGACCACAAGTTTAGAAATACGATGGCAGTATATGGATCTGGTGATCCTCTTGCAACTGGATAAACCTACAACGAGACACGTGCAATCGGGTGAACCGCCCACGTTTATGAATTATAACTAGTTGGTTATATTGATAATCAGAACGATGATAAGAACATATGCATAATTCATGTCGATCTGACCTCTTATGGAATTCAGATGTCCTAAATGTTGTTTCCTAACTATATTCCACATCCACAAAATTTTGTTGCAATCCGACAGATCAGGAAAATCACATAAATCACGCAAACTTGACCTCTGGTGACCACGTCACGTCTTCCATGATCAACTATAGTCCACATCCACCATGGTTTCTTTGAAATCAGAGAAAGTTACGTAACTCGCACATTCGATCTCCGGTGATTCTTAAATTACCGCTAAGTTTTTCGAGACTAACTGTAGTCCACATCCACCAAGTTTGCTCAAATCTGACAAAGTTACGGAAATCGCATGAATTACCGATACGCATATTACTCTGACCTCCGACGACCTCGGAATTTTCGCCATATTTTCCGAGACCAACTGGAGTCAACACCCACTAACCTCCGTGTGAATAGAACAAACTTGATTATTTTAAATAGTCAGTCATGCAGGAACGGCCACTTTCGAACTCATCCTGCATTTTTTGGGGCGGACATGTCTACCAAGTATCAAATCAAGATGTTATCATACTATCAACTGAGCGGCGGCAGCCCCCAAACCATATTATCCACAGACGCTAAACGCGTCACGGGGATATAATTTTAGTAACGACATTTCAAATTATTTCGATGACCGTAAACGTTCTTGTGGTATCTTTCTAGATCTCTCAAAAGCGTTTGATACACTCGATCACAATATATACTTCTTCATAAGCTGCACCACTATGTGCTTCTGTTGAATGGGTTGAGGGATATTCCGGGTAGAAACAGTTCGTTCAAATTTCCAGTTGCAAGTACACCATGAGTCCCATAAGTACTGGTGTACCACAAGGATCAATCCTTGGTCCACTCCTTCTAATTTACATAAATGATCCGACGTCCGCAGATGGAAAGTTGAAGTTCACTTTGTATGCAGATGACACTATCATATTTTACGAAAGTGAAAACGCTGATTTACTCATTGAAGACAATAATAACGAGATGATATATGTCACAAATTGGTTCATGGCTAATGGATGCATCAAAGTAGCAATTTAATTTTCTTCGAAACAGAAAACTGTTGACCCGAGCATTAATGGCATCCTTATCAATACTAATTTCAATCAATAATGATGTCAAGTCAGCAAATTTCCCCGGAGTATCAATTGATTGTAACCTTACTTGGTCAGTGCATATAATAAATACCTGTAATTAAGTAGCTAAATGTGCCGGTACAATTTTCAAACGGAAAAGTAGCCTCCCTAGTAAGGTACTCTCATCCATCTATAATGGTCTTATACTCCCCATCATCTCTTATTTTGTTCCAGTTTGGGGGTCCGCTGCTTCTATACACATATACACACCGGCAAACTAACATTACTACAATGCCAATGTGCATTACTTGGCCCATTCTGTACGGTAACCTCTTTTCAAGAGTTTGAATATCTTAAAGGTCGATGATATTGTGATTTACCAAAAATTGGTATTTATGTTCCATGATGCTCGTGGCTCATTGCCCACTTCAGTTTCCAAACTCTTCACTAAAAATAACCATTACTCTTACACTAGGAATTTCCAGATATAAAGTGCAAGTCACTCAGAGGAACATCGATTATACTGGTCCTATAGCATGGAACAATCTTCCTGCAAATCTTAGGAACAACCCTTCCAATACCAAGTCTCAAACGTAATGTAGAGAAACACCTACAGCGCCACCACTATTCGTAGACCTTTGATTGCTCCTCTGGGGTGGTTGGGTGTTATGTCTGTGTCTGGGAGGGAGTGGGGTGAAAGCTGGTATGCAGTTCCACAACTGTGTACTGGTTTCCATCTCTATATATCTTTGTTTTCGTTGTTGTTAGAGGCTCTGCTTCAAATAAACAAGTTTTGAGTAGTTTTCCAGCAGAACACAGAAAAAACGCAGAACAAATTTAATATTGTTTTTCTTGTTCCATTGTACCATTGTATTTTTGTTATTAGTCGAAATGAAGTTGAGATAAAATCAAATCAAATCAAGTCGAATCAAATGAATAATGGAAAATGTATATATGGGGCATATTGTTGAAGTAACGCATATTTACGTATTATTATAATAGAGCAGTCCTCGATGAACGAATTGCTTATCTTTTTATGGGGATTGATTACAGCACAATGGAATATGAGAGAATCACAGACCGATTTGAGTTAGCTTATCAGTTTTCTAGTCGTTGAAAGGCTGATAAAAGTGCTGAATATTACTTCGAAGATTATGAATCCTGACTATTTTCAAGAGAACCCAACCCCCAAAGGTCTTTCAGTCGATACGGCCGTGAAAATAAGGATATATCTATTATCACGCAATGTTTTGTGACGTCACGCGTGGGAGGAAACGACCTGCTCAGTGTAAAGTCGTCGCAAAGGTAACTTTTTCGAAACTCTGTCACACGACAAATGTGAACCTGGTATGAATAACAATTCACGTATTTTTGAAGATGCAAGTAATCATTGACTTTGAAGGGGAAAAACACTTTCACTTTTCTCAAAATCAGTAATTAGGGGTAAATAGGGGCCAAGAAATGCGCTTCCTACATCTATGCAAATTCCATAGTAATGGACCAGCTTCACCTGGCCATTTCAATATATTCTCATTGAAGTATTTTGAGTTGCTATATATTGTTGTATTTTTAACAGAACTTCCCTTGCATCAAATATTTCAGTAATAATATATCTTGTTTCTTTTTCAATAATTACAGCGACTACAAATGAAACATCGATTTCTATCTTGGATTGTTCCATGACCTGTCACCACTTACCTTCTAACTGCTCTGCAACCTTTATATTTGCGGAAAAACGAGTGGACATGACTACAGATGGAGTACCAATGTCAACAACGACAGACGTGAAAAAGATTACTTTTAAACCGTCAGCAGTCTCTCTCTCTCGTATCATTTTCGTGCTTTTACTAGTTGTTATCGGTGTATGCATGATCCTGCTCTGGTTGAAACCAAGGGGCCAGAGGAATCTCTCGAGCGCTACTGCAGAGGTAACAGGCACCACCACTATATTCGCCAGCGGATCCTCAGAATGGCTGAGGTCTTCAGAGCTCGATAGGCGTTCGGAGAGAGCGGCTGGTTGCGACACAGCTCGTAATTCGATTGTTCAAGGGGCTTCGAAAAGCGACTGTAAAGAAAACAGAATTGCGTCTTCGTCTGAAGACTTCGTTCACGCACCCGACGGTGCAACAGGAGCTGCTGCCTCGACCTCTGACGGAATCAAATTCATCATATCGGAGTACGCCTCCGTGGAGCCAGTTCGAAAGCACGGGTGGAATGACGCTGTGTTATCGGATCATGCCTTTGTAGAGCCGGTTGCTGAACAAGGAAATAACTGGATGCCATGTCGACTCGATGAAGTGGAGTTGCAGGTTCATGACACGGCGGTAGTTCACGTGCAATGCAAAGAGGGAGCTTCCAAGTCACCAAGACCGACGAGTAATCAATCCGGTGCCGTGTACGCTATTCCGGAACCTGGCAAAGATGGGTCCTCGGAAGGCAAACAGACTAACATGCGCGATAGAGTGCTGGCACTGATATCAGGACACCATGGTGCAAGCCAGGGAAATATAGCGGTCCCTCCGAAGAGAAGTATATGTGGGAAAGGACATGACGAGATACCAAAGTATGCAAGCGTCAATAAATCCGGTAAACCAGGCGCAATACAGGAATAATCGGTGGTTATTCCCAAGAATAAGAGGGGCAAATTGCCTCTCACACCCTATTCAACGTAAAGGCACATAATGCTGAAGCATTATTGGCTGATAGATGACGTGCATCTGAAGCAACTAGTAGTTCCGAACAATAGAATACTACTAGAGCGCGCACCCGAAATGACGCGTGCTTCCCCATGGAGGCCTACGCTCTGTACAAATATGTATGGGGCAATTTCTCTAAGAGGGCAAACGACCT
>JAUOBX010289947.1:0-10867 GCA_032360705.1 Eupentacta quinquesemita
TCTGGTTTGGACTGATGTATTCATTTCGGTCTAAGCTACAAGATGAGCCCATGTTTACCCGAGCCTGCAGAATACCTCTAATAATGTGTAAGTAAATTACATGTACAGACGTCTGAAATACGTCGCTTGAATGTCTATGAAATGTATAGGAATATGAAACGAGTGAGTTCCTCTCGCATGGAAACGATTGAAAGCTCACAAAAATACATATGCTTTAGGATGCTCGCAAAATAAAGCTAGAGACTTGGCATTACTTATGTTCATTGGGAGCATTCCACAATTCACTGAGCATATTATTTGTCTGAGCCTGGTATTTGTCATATTAAATTTGTGATGGTGAACTAACCCTTTGTGCATTGAACCACGGCAACATTTAAAATGTCATTTTTTTTGTCCTATTGGCAGTTCCAAGTCAAGTCAATATAATTGATTATATAATATGCTGACAATATTTTCCAAACGATTTACTAATTTGATGGATCTGTTGCTCCTATTGTGATAGTAATACCATCACATAATTTCCTCCTGCTGGGCAACTCCGCCCAACGCTCTCAAATGTAATACTTTTCTTTCTATTGTGTTGTACTCTGCTTCGCTTCACCTTTCTTACGCTTCTCTTATTTTTGCCGAACTTGCTATATCACAAATTCCCCTTGGATGTAACACAACTCCAGAAGCCAATTAGGCAAGTTGGAGCGTCTCAACTGAGCGGGATAGTATTATTGGAAGACATGGTTGCAATAATTATTTGATATAAGAATGGTCAGGATTGACCGAGTGCACAATTATAGCTAAACTGTTTCATGGAGCCCTTGGACGAGAATTTCTCATCAATCTCCGAGCAATTCCAACACAGTTATCGGTACTATGTTTGTATAATAGGACTGCTATATGGATGTCCTCATTACAGCTCGTCTGGGCACACATATGCTATCAGAACAGATGTGAACCCTGATGCTGGGGCTGGGGCCCCCCCCCCCCCCCGGGAGTAATAAATCCTTCTTGTTTCACAGGATTGCCCTTCAAAAGTTCGAGATACAATGTATAAAGAAAATCCTGGTTACTGATTTTCTCTAGGACATTTTCATTCGATAATTTTAATTAGACAGGTCTCATCTCATTTAATTAGTCAAGAGTCTCAGTTATGATATGATATTGTTAACTACGTTGTTTCCTCGCAGTTGGTTTTATTTGCCGCCAAATCAAATCAATCAGAATGACTGCAAGATTAAATCCCTCTTGAACCTTTGCTATGAATACACCAGTTGGCATATTTACAGGTATATATTCACGTGCACTTGTTCAATTAAGAATATTATCATCTGAACATTACATCAAACGATACAGAACAATTTGCCAAGTGAAATCAATCAGTCGCAGTCAGTGAGTAGGTTTAAGAAACTGTGGAAGTGTCATCTGTTTTCTTCCTAATTATTTTTTCTATGTGAACGCTGTGGAATTTGGGTGTACGGCGTCCTAAATAACTTTCATTATTATTCATTATTATTGTTGTCTGAATACTTCCAACATTTCACTCGGCTCACAGCTATAATTTTTGGTGATGATAAAAGATGTATTTTCTTTCCAGTTGGCTCTTAACATCAGGAGGGAAATGGGGGGCGGGTTAGGAGTGATAGCTACATGTCTTCAAACAGTCTAATATAGAATTCAACTTTATAAGAACTCTTTCATCTACCGTGCCGCAATATACATTCAAATTGGTGATTTGGAACCTCTCATTCAATTTCACTAATCGATTCACCTAGTTCTAGTAATGTACATATAGTTTTGACGCTTTCTGAATGTGCAATCATTTAAACATCTTATATCTATTATGGTTTTACTATTATATTATTTTAGTTTGTTATGTGTACTCCTCTTTATAAATATGCTATATTTATACTGGTTTCAATAATATCTCAAAATCTCAAGGCTGACGTCATGATTGCATAAATGGTTCGCACACCCCTCACCAGCTGCACAGTCATGTTTAAGTTACCAATATAATATATATATAACATTTTAACTCACTCTCAGTGATGTAATCGAGACCAGCAAGTCCGAGACCGAGACCGAGACCAGAGGTCCTGTGGCCAAGACCGAGACCCAGCCACAATTCCGAGACCGAGACCAGGGTCCTAATGACCGAGGTCGATACCAAGACCTGGGTTCCAACAGCTGGGGCCACGGCCGAGACCAGGCCATCATTTCGCTGTTGATACGCACCTCTGAAAAGGGTGTTTTCTGATTGGCTACACGTATGGTATACAATTGATTGTGCCCATCGTTAGAGCGAATGATTTATTTGGGAATCATGATTAGTGTTACCCAATAACGAAAACAAACATTGACCCTCATTGCGAAACTGAGGTCGACCAAAACAAAAAAAGTTCCATGATTGAGACCAGGACTTATATGCAGATAGGCATTATTGTGCTCTCACCCAATCAGTTAACAATTCAGCATTACCCCAATGCAACTCTCCATCCACCTCAATCACAAGGCAACTAGTCAAGTCCCTCATATCCTATCCCGAGCTGAGTCCAAGCAACATCCATGTCTGAGCCAGTATCGTCCCGGTCTAAACCAAGTTCTGGAGTTTAGTATCAGTTTTATTTGGGCCTTAGATATATGTGATAGACCTATGTGTAGTAAAAGGAGTACTGCCTAATGGTAATAGTGCTATATCGACTATAACTCTGCCTTTAGATATTCATGTGTTTCTCTTGGAAGAGTACCTTCCACCTGGTCACATGCAGCTAGACCTCCAAAACTATAATTTGGTGTGTGCCTAGGCCTAGGCTCATACTTCTTAAGTATTAAAAAGTGGATCACGGGTAAACGCTCACACACGGTAGGCTAATAGCATGCCCTAAAATTTAGTGCACTGGAATATGAAAAAGTCTGTTCACGGTTATAGATACGCATGTTCACAGCACATCTCAAATTGCTTCCAGCCACTCATGTGCTAATTGGGTAGGTCTTCCATTGAGGTGCAAGTTGTGTAGGTAACTCACCAGTCATGAGTCACCCACTGAAAGCATATACCGCTCACTACCCATCGATGTGTGTGTGGACTGTGTAATTAGGTCTAATTTTGCCTTAAGGCTCTGCGGGAGCTATTTACACTTTTTCGGCACAATGATCTTGCCCACTGTGTGCCCACGGAGCCAGCAGTTATGTGGGTAATTCATACCAGTCAATGTGAAGTTGGTTGAAATGATTCAGGACTGATCATTGCTACTATTAGTGTTATTACTATTGGTGCGAATGCTAGGCCTACAGAACGCTCTATGTAATAGCCTAGTATAGCCTCATCTGGTCCTTTGACTCATTTCGCGAAACTATGCCTAATGTTTGGTTAATGTTAGTTTGGCCCGAGTCAAGTCACAGCCTCCTGGCAACAATACAAAAATTGGCACACGCTATGGATTTGCCTACTCTCGGTATGACAAATTGAAAATCTCTGGGGCATAACCCTGTCAAAATCAGACATGTAACTAGGTTAGGCCTATATAGGCATATCTGCTCCTGTTCACTGAATCATTTTATAGTTCTTCTCATGATATTACATGCATTCATTCCTGGTCTGTGTTTACATCTAGTGATCACTACACTGCAGACATATTCTATTTAGATTGTTGCCAAAGTAAACACCAAATGATGTATTCATTAATCATTTGGATCTAATCAGTATTCACTCTCATATTTCAGACTGTTTTGCCGGCCGGCCCAGCAGCCTTCTCGATTTATATTTGTTCAATCACTCCGTTTGGTTGTCTTTCATATGAATCTCAGAACTATTAGTTTCTGCGAGATCATTACCGACTCAGTCCATCAGCCTGTCCTCTTGAGGTACAAGTAGCATTAGCTCGGTCTACTCACATAGCAATAGTCATGAGATATACATGCTTGTGTGAACCATGATGCAAATTTCCCATCGTCAAATGTGGGCCTAGATTGACTGAAGGACAGGTGCAGTTACAAAATGTGGGACATAAACATTGGCATCATTTTTCCTCAAGTGATGGAGTGAACACGCCTCGAAGAATGTTATTAATCCCCATCTGGGAGACCACTAGGCAGATGCTTCTCTCTATTCTGACCTGAGGCGTCAATCATTCAAGGTGTGTTACACCTGGAAATGTGAGTACCAGTGCTACATACTTGTTGAGCCTGTTTTCCCTAAATCGTCCAACTTCTTACATGGAGCCTCTGAAGCTGTTGTCATTCAACCGAGTTAACCAACTCCCCAAGCACCTATTTGGGCCGTATTCATTGTAGCTGATCAGGTGTAGGGTTTCCTCATGAAAATGGATATATTCCGATGTATGCCGGAATAATTTGTGATACACGCATCCAAGGAGAAATGTATACCTGGCCAATGCCTTCACGACATGTCAATCATGCGGTGAAAGCTCAAAATATATTCTGCTCTCGCTCATCCATTATTAACATTCCCTCAGCGGATGTGTGTTCGACAGTTTTTTTTAATAACTTTATGAATTCAAGTGGACGCTCATGGGTTGTTCAAGAATCCTATACTTTATGCATTTGCGACAAGTCAAGAGGCTTAAATGGTGATAAGATGGAGTCAAGGGGTGGAAGATCGAAATGTCAAGTTGCCACGTTTCCTGAAACGTCAAAGATGATATCAGAATAGAAAGGATGGAAGAGAAGAGTTACTCTATTTTACAAGCTTGTGACACCTTGACTGATATAGGGTAGAGCCGACCTGAAGTCTGAAGTAGAGACGACTTGATTCAATTAGAGCTGTTTCAGAGACACCGGTCCAATCAACTTGTTCATTTCCAGTGAGCATTCTAGCAGGAGCTCCAATTAGCCACACATCGTCAGTGATCATCTCTCTCTTTAATGCTAGGGGCGGCTGCTGCAATCATAAATGGCAACATGAACATAGGGCCAATCGTACTCGTAATTTAAAGTTCTGGCCTCTGTATTACATTGACGAGGTTTATTAACTGTCCATTTATTCCTTCAAAGTGGAAGCAGCTCTGCACCCACAGTGGATCCAGATTCCTCACAGCATCAGGAAGATGGAGTAGCAAGTGAAGATTTGCTGACATATGCACCTCAACATACGGTATCTTGTAGAGGCACACATACTTCTTGAGCAGATACTCACAATGGTCGATCATCTGATCAGAAACTATGTTTCCATTCAAAAGATAAACAGCTTTCACTGATAGTAGATAATGCTTGAAATACTCCACCTCCATCAGACTTGTCAGATGTGGCATTAAGTAGTAAAACAGCCATGCACAACACTCAGACGCTTTCCAAAATGTCATGTTCATTGATACACCGAGGCAAAAAGGTGATGAAATCGGGCGGTTTAATGTTCGCCAGCCGCATATCCACAAGTGAGGTGAACTCATTTGAGGAGAAAAGCTCGCTAGAATAAAATTATGTGAACCATAGCCGCATGAGTTTTCTTACTAGTCCCAACTAACAAAATTACAACAAATTACATCTCCACCAAGGTAGACAAGCCATGAAGGACCTCTCACTCCGTAACAATCACGTTCCGAGTGTAAGGCTGTTTTAGCATGTTGTGTAATCTCAGATTGACTCCGCCTCGGTTCAAAAGGGTTCTCTTTAGAGTACGGGGTAATCTTGTTGTGACAACTTCTCCTCCCTGCTTGCTTCTTACACAGCCTTATTTGCCATTGAACTGCATCATGTTCAGCATGATAGCTCCGGCAGGCATATCACATGGGCCCCCAACACCCCACCTCTCACTGTTACTTCTCCCTACTGTGTAAATTTCAGTCGAACTAGCGTGGAAGGGCTTTAGGAATGTGTTGACACATGGCTTGGAAGTCCCAAACCATAAACCAGCAAATATTATGTTATATATATTATCTTTACTGACCCTCTTGTGGTATGGTAGCTCATTCATCATGAAGTTCATGGGCCAGAGAGATAAATTTGATGATTCGATGAAGAGTGGAATCCCATGTGTGTACCAAAATAATGATATATTGTTCTTATCTGATAACATTTCCTCTGGTGTACTACTCCTGCGTCCGTTGGGATCGGTGCTGCAGATCATCAAATAAGCCATCTAGCGGTTTCCTTGTATTCGTCGTTACCATTATCCACTTTACCGATTCAATTAGGTAGGCTGCAAGATCGCATTCCTCTTCAACTTCGCTTCTCTAATCTGCTATATTGCTATATTAAGAATTGGAATAGCGCCCCCATCAAGACTTAACAGTTGGCCTATTAACAGGTATGCAGTGCACTTGTTCGGAAAAGTAAATAGAAAGCAATATTCCATTACCGAAGTTTGTTGAAGTAGGGCTAACAGCTTTATGTGTCGTAGAAAATGGAATACGCCTCTTCTCAGTTGGCTTTATTAAAGAAGGGGGGTGGGGGTCAGAATAGCAGCATGTCTTGAAATAGAAGGCTGGTGTTATTCAGTAGCACGGCTTAAGGGGAAACGGCTTAAATAGGCAGGCAAAGAACACCCTCACTCGCCTCAAAACTGAATGATTCCAAATGGGACTGTTTGAGTGGAAATCGAATGCATTCTGTATGAATCTATTGGACAAGTGGTATTTGATGATTTTGAAATATAACTGCCCTACCATCTTTGTTTGAAAATCAGTGGGTGGTTGATGAAATCGTTGATGAATTGTAATCACATACTTCATTCTTTTCTATTTCAAACTATTGAGGTTTCAATCCACTGGGGTGGGAGGTCATATATAATATATTGCCGACATTGTAGTCCATTACAGTCAGTTTGCTAGAAGGGAACTCGTTGATTGTTATCCGGCTATATTCAGGGAAATCTGTGGTAGACCACTGACGACCATCGAATATGTTGGGAATTTCCAGTATGAAGTTTTTATACGTAGACAAGCAATTTCAACAAGCATTGGCAATCTGATCACCTGTGTCAGTGCAGATACTGTAACCACGTATACCACTATGCAAAAATTAGCAAGCGACCAGTTTTGACCTGGGATTGAATTTGAATATATATATGAATAGTCACTGATCATGACTGTGACCCACATTGGATGCACGCCAACTGGCGGTAGTTGTTTACTTACATTTTTATTTCATTTCAGAACCTTGTGAGTTTCTGAATCAGGCATGCATGTCATGCACCTTGAGCTCGCTCCCCGATGAAATGTATATCCGGGATAGACGGATCAATTGTGCTGCCTCACTGATGCATGAAAGGAGCTGGTGGTGAATTGTTTTGATAGGTTATATTTCCTAATTTTGGATGAGAAAACAACTGAACCAATTGATTGAAAACATTGAAATCCACTAACAACTGGAATCGCTACCAAGTTTAGCAGTCTGGGAATACTGATGAGAGTGAATGATGAATATACATTATGTCTGCAGTGTAGTGTTTACCGGAAACACATCCCAGTGATGCCTTGATGTAGTATTATGAAAATGATTATAAAATAGATTTGTGAACAGGATCAATCATGCCTAGATAACCCAGTTAATTATAGGACTGATTTTGACAGGGTTATGCACCACATATTGTTTACACTGCGGGTAGGTTAACCCGTGGAGTGAACCCAATTATGGATCGTCACAAAGTTTGCTCAGAATATTGGGGCAATTGCATAGGGAGGAGGAACTTTTTTAATTAATGGAGTAAAGCATCGGTGTGGATCAGGCAGGAATAGTTTTCATAATTTCAACGGCAGAACAACTGGAAATATCCATTGAACATCTGCTAGTTTTGAAGGTTTTCCATAAGAAGAAGGATAACCTGTGCCATATCTGCAGGAACGACATGTTTTAAAAAGGCTCAAGCTATTAATAAATACCACATGACGTAAAATGTGCAATTCGTACCATGTTATACCATGGTCGAGTGATACGAACATAACGTATGAAAGTTTACTCAATACGCATATATAGGCCATAGTCAGGCCATAGTGAAATTTGAAGTAAATCAAGAGAGTTGGTCATTGTTATGGGGTACCAATGCTACATATATGGTGTTGAGGGATTCAAGGTTCAATGTCGTCTGGTGGGCCATCTGGGCCCATTTGTGAAAAATCTTCCAGATGATTCACCTCCAAGTGTTCTAATTTGGTGATCATGAAATTTTTGTAATTATTATCGGCCCTCGTATCGGGTATCAATGCCACATATAGGGTGTCCAGGGATTTATGGTCCATGGTCGTTCGGTGGCCATTTGGGCTCATTTCATTTGTGAAAATCGTTCAAGTACATCTTCTCCTAGAGTCCAAATGTGGTGATCATGAAATATGGTCATTATCATCGGGTACCAATGCTACATATTGGGTGTTCAGTGATTGAAGGTTCAAGGTCGTCTGGCGGGCTATTTGGGCCCATATTGGAAACATGCCAAATACTTCTCCTTTTGAGAGTTCATCAATACTATCAGGTACCAATGCTACATATAGGGTGTTCAGAGATCATTCTTCTTTACAGTGTTCAAGTATTCGAAGTCGAAGGTCATCTAGATGGCGATTTCAGCCCAAATAGTAATTTTAGGGTCATATGAACAGAACACCTCCCAACTCACGTGTAGTACACTGATGCAAATGAAGACTGAGCTACTGTGGATATTGGCACTCTTGTGACCTCTTGTGACCTCCTGTGACTCTATTGCTTCTTCAATTAGGCCTTGTTCGATCCTAGCTTTCTATGTTATTTCATATTATGATACGAATGAAATGGATACATCTCTTTCACTATCTGGAGAAAGAGGGCGTGTTACTGTTTTTGTCAAGATCTCTTTTATTTAACTTTACCTATACAAACTCATAATGGATAGTGCTTGTGAGGCCCTGCTTGATCAGTGACCAGAAAGTTATTTCCACAGTTACAACTTGGGCGTTGAACAATCATGTATAACCAAATTCCTCAATTGTACTGTGTGACTTTTGTACTCGCCCAATTGGGCAGTAACTACACTGACTTTGTTGAGACTGGCTGATGTTGGGAAATAATTACACTTACTTTACTTTAGGGCGGCATCCTCTTGGGAGGGCTCCCTCTTGCGCTGCATGGGCCGCATCTGCCTTGTCCACGTATCAATGCCTTTCAGTCAGGTCCTCTTGGGACTACCTCTCCCCCCCTCCTTCCATTCAGCTTGCCTTGCAGTAGGTGATGTTGGATTTTCTGTGCTCTGACAATTTGTCCAAGATACTGGCACTTCTTCTTCTTGATTGATTTTAGTAGCTTCCTCACTCCGCCAACCTGTTTTAGGACCCGATGATTTGTCCGATGCTCCATTGAACATGGAAGTGTTTTTTATCGTTCGACACGGTTGGTATGCCTTCATCCATGTTTTATTCTTTTCGAAGCAGAACTTTGTTGATCAGGTCAACATTTCAAGATGTCATTGAGCTCCAGTGGTCCTCAGCTTCGTCCCTGAATCATCCTAGGATTATTATGGCATAGGTTTGTTTCTCAAACTGACATGCAAGATAAATCGTTCATTTCCTCGTTGGTAATTCAGAGAGCGCTGAGTATAAACATAATCCTATCTAACATTGTCCAAAATCAATCGTTTCTCCTAATAATTCCCGTACCCCAAAAATTGATCCCAGTTACTCATTCTGACCCTCCGATGGGCCCCACTATCAGACCTTTCTACTATAGCACCAGCTCTGTGATTTGGAGTTATATGATTTGTCATAAATCAAACTGGTAATATTCCACAACATTGCAAACGCTCACATCTTCAGCGTTTATATGGGGACTGGACTGCATGCAAAAACTATCGATGCGCTCGGATCGGACACAATTTTGTCAGAGAGATTCATGAGAAATATTTAACTGGCGGACAGGATCGCCAAATTTTACGACAGTTGCCGCCTGTCTAATGGGCCCCCTGAGAATCAATACTTTAATGAAACCCTGGGTGATATTCTCAATCTCTGTCCGTGGACATTTATCAGTAATATATATGTTCTTTCATCTCCCTCCATGAAAATTCGCCTCACTGGTAATTACCTGGGTTTCATAAGGAATTTACTTCATGCTCCATCCTAGCCTTAGTCTGATTTATCTTCCCCGTTTTCTTGGCTGATATTCCTATATATTTCAGGTTGGGGGCTCACATGTGTGTCTGTTCTCCATGATAGACCATGTTCCGTGTCTTTCACTCAGAGTAGCGTCTGGCTTTTAAACCATATTTTACAGCCTGTGACTCAGAATGAACCATACAGATACCTTCATATTAGAGAGCTGGGGCACACCTCTCCCCAATCAATGCTTAGTCTTCTGTATCCTTCTTTATCAGTCAGGGTCAGAGATTATAAATTGTTCGTCTGAGTGTGGGGCACTGTGAGGTAACCTACGTGCAAGAATCAATCTAATTTCCTGCCTGTTCTGAGAGATGGTGAAAGATATGTACCCATCTCATATCAACAATCAGTAGCAATATTATACTCTTTGATCTGTATTTGCTTCGCAACGGTTTTCGAAAAATAAAATAAAATAGGAAGCTAGGACTAAACAAGGCCTAATCGGCGAGGCCAAAAGCTATATCATTGATAGTCTTCATAGAAAGATGGCTATTTGGCATTAAAAAGGACTGGTGAATTCCGTCTGTGTTAAAAACATGCATGTGAGAAAATGGTTCATATGGTAGGGAGTTTGGAAACAATAATTATCAGCAAATTGAATATTTTTGAACACAAATTCGTTTCTAATTAGTTCTATTCTCAATGGTGATTGGGGTGCACAGCTGGAGGGGTAATAGGATAATAGGGGGCTGGAATTTAAAAAAAATATATGACCCGCATGGCCCTCTCTAGTTGCTGGGGGGGGGGGGGGGGGGGGGGGGGGGGGGGGGGGGGGGGGGGGGGGGGGGGGGGGGGGGGGG
>JAUOBX010290058.1:0-11244 GCA_032360705.1 Eupentacta quinquesemita
AATGTGTGCTATTGCCTGCAGCTGCACTTTTGACGAATAGACATGCTCAAATCGAACACAAGACTCTCCATTCAGTATAACTGACATGCCAGCTACTCCTCGACTGGTTGGAGCCGGGATACCGTACGTATATTCTATTGAAATACGAACAGTGTAGTGTGACATCATGAGGGTAATTCTTTGAAGGCCACTTCGAATCCGTTTATGATAGATATATCGTATTTAGTAGTACTACGTATAACCAATTGACTCAGTGTTTCAGGTTGTTAACTTGTTGGTAACTAGCAGATGATAAAGTCTCGTAACTGGACAGTGTCATTAGCTTCGTGGTTTGATTCTGGGCGTCACATATGAATATGCCATAAAGGTCAAATAAGGTCACCATATAGTTCCACCATGAACTCTTTAAAATCTTATGAAAGTTCATGGATATTTCTAGTTGAGAGTTTATTTAAACAAAAATGTGTGCTATTGCCTGCAGCTGCACTTTTGACGAATAGACATGCTCAAATCGAACACAAGACTCTCCATTCAGTAACTGACATGTCAGCTACTCCTCGACTGGTTGGAGCCGGGATACCGTACGTATATTCTATTAAAATACAAACAGTGTAGTATGACATCATGAGGGTAATTCTTTGAAGGCCACTTGAAATCCAAACCCTCCCACACTCCCTGTTTATTCATATTCTCAGGAGTAATTGAAAGTCGTATGACTACAGGTAGCAGTTACTGCCATGGCAAGTGGCCTGGAACTGTTCGTTTAACACTAGGCCTACTGGAGTCTGAACGTGCTAATATAGTCATCATAAATATATACAGTAGAATCCGGCAGTAACTATCGAGAGGAACATCAACCCATCACCCTAGCAAAAATAATTAGTTCCAACTTTTCCACGCTGATATTCTCTTCTTCAGTGATACGAAATTGTTCAAATGATTTGAGCAATAATCCTGATTTATATAAATGCTCACAGTATTTGGTCATAGTACCTGCAGGATGCAAGCATCGATCAGGGGAAAATGACCAATGACAGTTTGGATTATGGGGCATGTTAACCCTCCTGTCATAAATCAGGGTGTGTGAAGTTTATTCAAAGGAATGTTTTATCCCACAGGCTGCACCCGCCCTCCTCACACTGGAAAAATCTAATTTGTCATGGCCATGCGTTTGGGTAGAAGTTGCTATCATATCCACGAATAGGGCAAGGAATACTACACATCATTGTGATCTCTTTCGAACCACTTTCTAGCTTGTTCATAAACAAGAACGCAAATCTACGTGGTGATTCCTTGCCATGTGTATTTGTTGTCAGTTTCAATTAGGATGTCATCCACGCAGTATCTGCTCCGTAAAATTAATGAACTAGGCTCTCATTTTGACTAAGTTACCCCACTGAGAACTATTACAATATTACGATACTAATTTGAAAAAAAAGATTGTTGCCACGAAATCACAACCTGACCTAAATATCCATCTACTTTGACATTACAGTGTTTTATTTAGGCTGCTTCAATATTATCAGGAGGTTGATAACTTACTGACTTAAGATAGCTTATTGGGGATATATCGTAATTAGTGGTATAATAATTGACTCTGTCAGCAGTTTGTCATGAAAACATACAGTTAACTCCGGAAAAAAATACTATAAGGTCAATATAGGTCACCAGATACAGTTACCATATAGGCGGACGAAACGGCTCATTAGGACATCTCCATGAACGTTAGTACGTTGCTCAGACGGTAATGCCAAACATAAATGTTATCTACATTTCAATGTTTCAGGTTATTTCGATCATTCACGGAGATTGGTAACTAGCTAGCAGATCATAGAGTATCGTAGCTGGACAGTGGCATTCGTTTTGTGGTTCGAATCTGGGTGTCACAAATAAATATTCCATTAGGGTCAAATAAGGTCACCATATAGTTCCATTGAACTGTTCCAAGATGATCCAAATGAAATATTCCCTTACCGAGCTAGGCTATATAACGATAATCCTCCAGTTGCCTTGAATGACTTCGACCCAACACCGAAAACCTTAGACTTCTTCCTCACCATATGTGGCACTTGATAAGTCAATTCGAACGTTATACACACTCAATATCCATTAATTACAGCCCGCACATGCTATGATGCTCTGTCCTCTTATTATCTTGGATGTCCCTTAAAAAACGTCGTCAAAGCCTCATAGGTGCTACCATTAAACTTGATCTCGATACATGTTTGCGATCCTTAGATATTGCGATCAGATCACGAGGAAGCGTCGCATACGTGTTCTGACGTACATACACACACACATACATACATAAAATGCGTGTTTGCACAGATTTGACTGTCTTCACCGGGTGAGGAACCACAGGCGCTCACGTGTGATGAACATCTAAGGTATTCTTCCGTTCAAGTTCAATTTTCATAGAACGATATCAGAATTCATCAAATGAGCATATTGTTATGGGCCTATAGATAAGTGAACTGAGACGCTGGTGGAACGTGATCTGAGGTTTATGTGAGACATTATCGGAGTTGACTCAGTAGATGTGCCCAATTTCTACCGTTTTGCCAATGTAATACGATAGCAATAGTTAATGGCACCTTTCTCCTTCATTCGTGTTTCCCGAAGTCGGAAGTTGTGAAACTCATTCACTAAAGTTCCTTAAGTTGTTATTCTCGATCCTCAACATAGAAATAACTGTAGCGTGCCAAGTTTCACTTAGGATGAGGCGGCCACAAGAAAGCAATCATTGCTCAGCAATGATAAACATTATCTTTACAATTTGGCTACAACCCCACTGCTTTAAATGGTTATGACTCGAATTTAATGTGCCTCCCGCGTTTGATAGCCGATCTATTTTATGATGATGACACTCATCAAACAGATTATAGTCATTAATCACTCTCACTTGATGGGATGCATTCATCGATGTGACGCGTAGAGCTATAGACCTGTTCCACTGATTTACCCAATGTTACAAGATTGTGATCAGCGCAGAACAGTGAAATCTCAACGAATCATCGGTATTCTTCCTGGCTGAATTAATATCCATCTGCAGAATAGGTAGGCCCAATCTTTACCTAAATAGCCAAATATATGAAGATGAGTCTCTGCTGTAAAAGAGGCACACAAGTGACATAGCGTATACAACACGACGTAGATATAATGTTAAATGAAATTGTCGAATTGTTTACTCGAATCTCGAAGTTATTCCGCACATTCGGAAAGTAGATATAGACCGATACGGTACCCCTCGAATAAGTAACTGTTATAAAAAAAATACTGTTCAATGCTCATATCTTTCCGAAGGATAGATAGTAGGCGACTCGAGAACGAATCCCCAGCCTTGCATGTTAATAATACAATTTCGATATTCTGATTATAATATGCACTAATAAATTATAGTTAGGCCCTGCACAATTCTCAAAATATTCCGCATTTCAGCCCATTCAAAAGGCGCATGTTCCTGGGATGAACACTATAGGCCTACCAATACTATACATGACTACTTCTCAGAGACCTACCTCACTTCTGGCTCAGCTTGGTCAAGCATGCCCAAGTCAGTCAGTATATGATGAGTTTGACTTAATACGCTGACCGGTACCTCGTCCTATAAGTGGTATTCGTGGGTGATTTCAAACCTTTCAGAACGTCAAGCTCAGCAACATATTGAACATTATACGACATTTGTTGTTGTTCATATAGCTCTCAGAATGAACATGACATTGTGGTCGTCTGTTCAATTTACACCATGACAGAGGTAGGCGATAATGTTAAAGTAATCAGTGAGAACAAACCCCCAGTTCAGCGACAGTCGTAATTCAGTGTAAACGATTATAAAATAGATGGATTTCTACTCCAGCGGGAATTAGGTGTTTTTATCCCGTGATCTTGCTTCATTAGTCAGAGATATCATCGAGGCGGAAGCGGGTTTTCTTTGTTTTGCTATCCTAGCTTGCTCTTGCAGAGATCGGGGATACTGTTTGCTTTGCAAATAAAAACGATATCGTGATGCTGGCTCCGTGAAGTCCACGTTATTAGCAAAAACCTCATTAAAGGCTATTTTAATTGAGCAGTGACAAACAGTTATCCTCTTGACTAGGCAGTCGACTATCTGACGGTCAACTTGGTCGAAGCTGTATTAGGACGGACATACCGTGCCGTCTCCTGTGCTGCTGCGGCAGTGTGGAATTCTCTGTCGATTGCCGTGCGTCGAACATCCAATACTGGATACTATTTTAGTCTCATTTGTTTCACAAACAGTGAGGTTTTATTCTTGTCTTTGTTTTTGTTCGCTCTCCCTCAAGCGCCTCGTTACTTTTCTAAGAAGATCCGGTGTATAAATGTCTGTACTTCACTGACCGAATTACCGTAACGATAGGTCACAGTATACTGACTATACTAGCCTCAACAGACTCACGAGTATGCTGGTACTGCAACCTGTCCTTATAGTTCCAGTCGGATCGGGATTGACCTGTACAATTTACTGAGAGACTACACTGCGTCATCGACAGGTAAGGTTTGATTTCCAATAAAATCAGCCCTGGCCTATACTATTATTATATCGTCTGATCTGATAATGAATAACATGGGATATTGAGGCAGCTAAGACTTGGCTAGGTCCACATGTATAGCGATGAATCAGATCATTAGAATGATACCAGTACCGTTACATCTTACAAATGTTCATACATCACTTCAGGAGAGCAATAGTTCGATATATAATGTAAAATTCCTTTAGAAGGATACCCATATACTCATGGATTTTATCACTCCACCATCGCAATGTCATTTCCCATAAATAAAATAAATGCCGTAATGCCCCTCGGTAATTAAATTAAATTCCATTGTTGTAAAATACAGTTAGGCCTGAATAAGTATTCAATGAAGATGACAATGGCTAACACGGCGATATGATTAACACATGACGTATCATATAAAATGTATACCATTATACATTCCAATTAAATGTCACCTGCCAAATAACATAGGCCTACTTTCTTCAATCTAACACAGCGATGGTACCGTATAGTCTACCATACATGCACGCCAAATGTTCAGATCACATCTTGATGCATGACTTGTCGATGGAATTTATTGAACCTGGGAGAAAAATTTCAACCCGGTTTCAGACATCATGGAAGACGTGACCCTTAGTGGCTGAATGTTCTTCTGAACGAAATGGTTTCTAACTTTTGTCGCATATCAGTCCTAGTTCGTCTGCACCGCCCATTATCAATAGAAGAGCCGATTGTGAAGTTGTCTCATATTTTCTCGGACATATTGTCGGGAATTTGATCTGATGCTTGGAATTTGTTTAACTACTACAGGCAAATAATAGATTACAACCTAAATCATGTTGATATCACACCTGGTCTTCAAGTCACAATCCACTTTCATTGAGGACTTACTTCAAATCACACGTACATTTCTGAAGTGCCAATTTGCGATGACAACCTACATACAGTGTAGTCCATGAATACCCAGAGGTGTGGTAAGAGAAAGGAAACCTGCAGATATGTATACTTCACAGATACTATGGGGACAGATGCTATGGATAGAAAGGTATACACGTATCACACATTGAACTGCGCTATTACATGTACCTCCTGTTCAAATGATGACACTGATTGAGAGATGTTTAACAGGAGTAACACTCATTGGGATAATGAGTGACCCCGCATTTGTCGTATTACTATTCCGTTATTGCATGTTATAATAATAATAATAATATATACATTTATGAGGCGCAAACTACAAAGGTTTCGATGCGCCAAAACAATCGAGAAAAGTACAGAAAACTAATACTATTGAAACAAAAAAGTTATCAGCCTCGACTTGAAGATGTTCACAAGAGCAAGCAAACCAGACAGTTGGTGCTGCCACGGCAAATTCTCTCTTGCCATAGAATGTTGTTTTTATGCGGGGTCCAGGCTTCAACAGTTGCTGATTTGAGGAACGAAGATTTGTGTTTGGTGAATAGGAGAGTAATTCTGTAAGATATGCAGGAGCGAGACCATTCACTGCCTCGAAGGTGAGCAGGAGTATTCTCAAAAGTGTGCGCTCTTTCCCTGGGAGCCAGTAAAGATTTCGAATAGTAGGTGTTATATGATTGGAGCGTTTAATACAGGTGACAAGTCTCGCTGCTGAGTTTTGGACTCGCTGTGAGGCTGTAAGGCAGACAGTATTATCAATATCAATAATCACAATCACGTCATTGCATAACACATCCTTCGCCGCAGCATGTATCATTCATCCCGTTGATTCCCTGATACACGTAAACTCCAAAATATTATATGATGAACAGTGCGGAAAGATTACGAGGCCTTCGTTATTGAAGCAACGTCGTTCTTTTTCAAAAGCTTCTGAGTGCAGCGATTAGTACGCTGATCGATTTTCAAATGTCAAAACTTCAAATTCGGTGTTATCACCATGAATACAAAATGTAATCCAAAATAATTATCTTCGCCTAATTTATTTACGCGCTTCAAAAACTACAGTATATCCTCTGCGGACTTTACACTCACGTATTTTATACTGGTATTACATTTGAACCAGGCTCAGTTGAATTGTTGTTTTGAAGACGCACTGAAAGGGGGTTAATCAATGATTGATAGGAAAATGAATCAGCTGTTTATAGGTTAGAAGACATTATCCTAATTGTGGCATAGGGAGTGCAAACATAATGATGGATTGCGATAACAAGAGAAAGTCATTTTGTATGGTAGTCTTATAGAAAATTGAACATATTTTGCGTACGTACGACTTTTATCGGAGAATAAACAGTCGAAACGCAAAATTTAACTGAATAATGGACGAGGCGTAGCCGAGTTCGTTATTCTGCTGGATTTTGAGTCGAGGTTTATGTTACGGTATAAGTCGAATATTCGCGGTTTATTCCTATTCTACAACCCCTACATCGAAGAAACAAGAAAATTCGCTAGAATATATATCAATCTAGCGATAGAGCAACTTTAACGTTAACGGTGTTATCACCACTACTGCGATACAGTATAGCGCGCGTGCAATGAGTTGATCGTCGCGTCGGTTCTGCGCGGTAGAATCTCGTCACGGTGGGGGCGCGCTACATACTGTGCACGTACAGCCTGGTCGGACCACCGTGACTTGCGTTCTAATCGTGAACAATCAACACATGAGTGATTGGCTAATGCCTCGACTGAGTATAGACCAATTCCTGTGCGAGTTGACTGTTCACATTTCGTATTTCGACTCCCTACACCCACTGTTCGCGAACACCGGGAACATTGGGAGCAAAAGTCTCGAACAAGCGGGAGTACGTTCGAGAACTACTCCCGAACACAAATCTCACACCACCTCGGTAGGAGGAACCGTGGGAACGGACAGCGGAACATCAAGTGAGACAATTTTTCGATAACGTATTTGAAAAGTAAACAAGCGTTTCGTAAATGCAAATTTATGTCTATTTGTTATCGAAAACTAACAGAATGTTTCCAGAAAAACAGGTGAGACTAGTTAATGCTGACTGAAGTGAATAGCCTAACAACTATAGATTGTCGATGCACGTACACTGTTGATTTGTGTTCGAGACTGATTCGCACTGTTCCCGGTGTGTGCGAACAGTGGGTGTAGGGAGTCGAATACAGCCATTGAGTCTGCAGGGTTTTATCATATACTTGGGTGATTACCGATAGTGAGAAGAGAAGTGTATTTGTACAACAGATGCATGCGATGTGCACAGGCTAAACATGTTAGGGAATCGTTATAAGTATTTCACATGCCTCATGCCTAACCAAAATCAGTGTAGTCTAATGAGAAATATGTTTTTCTACGTGTTCGATTAGTAGTATCGAATTTGATGACACAAATTTGGGAGACAAAAATGATCTGATATCGTTTCCACTTTGACGTGTGTCGTTTATGATGAAAATATATACATTCATCCTACATCAGCCATGCACTTCCTCAGAAAATGATGGTCTCAAACCTAAATATGCAGATTCCAAATGGGCTATTTCTTCGAGCGCATTCGTATATCAACGTTTTTTTTTATGCGTGAATAACTCGCCTACTGAAGTGCTTCATATGATATCGAGGCAGGGATGTACCCAATCGTAACCTGCCTCGAAAATACCAATTCCCATATCCGAGTTCTGTTATCTGACAACCCAGCAGATCCTGAATAAGCGAATGATTTCAGCTACGGTATAACTGTATACAGTCGACCGACAAAACTTATGATTGCTGCACTCAAACAATATTTTTACTTTGACTGTCATGATCTGCTCAGAAAAATACTATAAGACAGTGCTGCCACGTGCGTATCGATGTATTTCCTGGACAATCGATTCACGCTACGTCAATATGTCGACCTTTAGCATGCAGTGAATTATTAGGATTGCTTGCAGCCTACACAATCACAGACTGTCACGACAATATTTGTTTCCACAAGGAGGACATCGTAAACAAGCAGTATATACTAACAGTCAACTTTAGGGGTCAAGTCCAGCGTGAATAACGACATACACACTTTTTTCTATAATTTCTTTCAATTAATTTGAGATATGCTTCCGATCCGAGTGCTCGTGAATAAATATTAGAAAACATTCTCATATTAAGTATATGTACATTCCACCTATAGTTTAAGCGAGGGGTTCTCAGTTAGGATAGATTGTACATAATGTAGGAATATTTCTGAACATTCATGCAGTTCTCATTTGACTTTTATGTTCATTCTATTTCATGAGTGTGGAGAACCTACAATGGCAATTCGTGTGAAATTTATACAGAGGCAGCAGAGTCATTCATCTGAAAGTGTTGGAAAGCCTATATAGTTACAATCGTATGAAAAGGTTCGCTTTTCAGTGAGCTTTGAGACAACTGTTGCACAAAATGTAACACTGACATGTTGTTTTGTCTTCCGTTTCCCAGGTCCAGGCGATGGTCGACATTTTGAAGATCTACAACTGGCGATATGTGACATTCGTGAACTCTGACGATACCTACGGGAAGAGCGCCCAGCAGGAGTTCCGCCTGTCCGCTCCCATCTCCGACATCTGCCTCGCCTTCGCTCGAACCATCTCAGAATCAGCAGACGATTACGTATTCGATGACGTCATAGAGGAGTTACTGGATCTACAGAAGGAATCCCAGGTGACGTCAGTGATTCTGTTCATGCAGGTCGAGATGGCGAAGCGGATCTTCAGAGCGGCTACGGCGGCAGGGGCGACCCGTCGCTTCATCTGGATTGGTAGCGATGGATGGGGGAACTACGACCTGACGCCCGTCCAAGGGTACGAGGAGGCCGCTTTGGGTAGGTGTTTATAGACATACAGAGCTCTTTAAATGATGAGGGTAGGGGAGGTTCTGGTCATACCTTATGTTATGGGTTATGCTCTCACCCAGTGTTCACGCTAAGCAGTGCAGTCACGGGATTCGGGATGTTGCGTGATTTTACCAGCTTCTAAATAGTACTACTGATGCTAGACAGTCATTTACTAAAGCATAAAACTAGTACAACATCATTTTATCTAGAACAAGTTCCAATTTATGTTCAATTTTAGTTCGAAAATCTCCCCCAAGAGATGTTGGAGGGGGGAATCCTCCCCTACCGAAATTATAATCCTAGCGTGAACACTGCTCCCACCCTAAAGTGCTTCATCACACCACTGATCACGGCGCGTCGACCCACGGACTCGGGTCATGCACGGCGTTGGTCGGGTGCATGATGATTGGCCAACACGAAGGCGATGTCACCGGTGGTAGCTTCGCAGATTCGAGCACGCGCGTGTACTATTAGACAAATGTGGACAGACTGATGGTGGGATTCCATATTTGCGGATGTGGGATGCGGTATAATTTTAAAATCGTTGTTTTGTGAAGAAGATTAATTTTCGGCACGTGGGAAGGAGGTAGACTGATGATGCGCCGCGCGAACACATTGAATATGATGTAACAACTCATGAATACACAATGACCGTTTCAACTTATTCGAATTAATTTTTGCCACTTCGGAATCTGTTTTCATCTCTGTTATCCTAATACAGCTTTTTCGGGCACTTTCCACGTGTTCGCGTCGGAGCGACGTTCATGTGTTTTCTCGCATTCCGCATCCGCACAAGGTGTTACTTGCAAGGTGTTACAGCGAATTGGAGAATTACAATATATACCCAGATGAAAAAATGATACCGGCATATAAATATATACTGCTACCAACAAAAACGAATGCTAACATTTCAGTGATTGCTGGTCATAACGAACTGCCTAGAATTAGCGACGATTCCAGCGATGAATAAAAATAAATTACCTGGCGTTAGAAAATTAGATCCACATACCATAAACATTTCCATCAATGACTCGATAAAATTGCTAATGAAGGCACTACCTCATGATAATGAATTACCGTCAATTTCTCCTTGATCAGCAATCTGAGTATATCATGAGAAAGTCAATCCATTAGAATGGCTATGATGTACCGTGATGCTCACTTGATAAATGACCTCGATCGATGCAGTGTTGTCAGTAAAATTAGGCTTCTGTGTGTCATGATGTCAATAATGGATGGAATACAAACACAACAGGAAACAGCAGTAGACGTAGTGGACAAACAATCGGGAGTGCTATGTGATTTCCGTCCACCCGTGTTTGCGTTTGGAGACCTCTGTACTCAATCTCTAAATCCCACTCAATATTCTCCCACCTTTCGTAGGATACGGCTGATCTACGACATCTGATGTATAATGAAATAATGAAGGCACTATGTACACTGAATACTAAAATACGCTTGCGGTATTTGCCGTATTTATGTGGTCGAACATAGCAGGACGCGTTGGCTGACTGATTCTCAGGAGACGTGCTCAGAAGAAGCATAGTAGCATGATCACTCTAAATGGTGGAATCCCATATGTACGGATGCGGGATGACACCCTGAATTACCGATTTACGCAAGTACAGTGAGTACCGCACTGGATGGGCAAAACTAGCTTGGGTACCATGGGCTTGATGCCGCATTGTAGCAACTAAATGGATCCACTGTACAGTGGAACTGAAATATGCTTTGTGTGTGTGTCGTATTTGTGTGATCAAATATAACAAGACATATTCTGCGTTGAGGCTGCCTGATTCTTAGAAGACTAAGTGCCTAAGAGGACCGATACCAAGTTCACTCTGGCTGTAAGATTCCATATGTACGGATGCGGAATACGGAATTTGTACCATGAATGACGAATTCACGCAAGCGCAGTTGAGAAGTAACGGTTCGCAGGAATGGAG
>JAUOBX010290169.1:0-11241 GCA_032360705.1 Eupentacta quinquesemita
GGTTGGACGAGGCACCGGAAAAGCCCGCCGACCGGGACTCGAACCAGCAGCCTTCAGTGACCTTCTGATTACCAGCCAAATGCTTTGTCGACTGAGCTAATCCGATGCCCAAATATTGCCCAAAATCCGATGCCCAAAAATAAACGAATTGCTTCTCCTCCTACAGTTTGAATCGAACATTCACGAAAGTTGAACATCATATGGGGTATTCCGTTGAGGTCAATTTTCACCTGAGGTTAATTCGAACAAAATTTCAATGAACAGCAGAACAGGAGGTATCAGGAGAACTGTTCCATGACTATTAGGTTCTTTCTAGTGGCATTCATGCTTGGAGGCGAAATGAGAATTTGTCATTGAGTTTAGTTGAGTTTCATTGAGATGCTACCGACACATAACATGAACGAAGGGGAATTACATGCCCTTCTATAGCCTGACATACAGTTTTATTGCCTATATAGAATATTTCCCTTTCTAGATGGGACTAGATATGATCCTTCTCTCGCCAATCTGACAGCCCTACGACGAACTTCAACTACAGATTGTAGTAACATTGTTCTGATCCATTAGTGTTGCTAGCATTTTGCCCCATGGTCGTAGTTTTAGGGCTGTGCCTATCTCCCACAGAATAATAAAACAATTATTAGGTCAATATATCAATTTCAATTGGTCGTAAACCGTCCCTAATCCTATTGTTCCGCCCTGATTGACTAATTGAGACTAATAGACTCTAAATGAAAGTGAAATATTGCTCTTATAGGAAGTACTCATAACTAGAATAGAATGAAGTATCACTGCAGGTTCGAAAGAAATAGAGCTGTACCGAGAACAGGAACCATATGTTCGAACCGTGTCTATGATATTCCTATGCAAAGTTATTTACCATAACATTTTACCAGTGAAATGAACATATCAGGGAAAAGCTAAATTGCGCAATATTGCATTATGAGTTATTTCGATGGGACAACATTGAACTTTGAGTACAGGATGGGGCGCTCACTGTATTGCGCAATGCACGCGGAGCGAAGTACTCGTAACCTGAAATCTCATGAATATCTGGTTTGGGATGATAAATTAGGTTATTCCTCATCTACAATGAAAGTTCATGTTTACTCAAAGGGTTTCCTAAGGATAGACATGACCGAAGCTGATATCATGGGGATATAAAATGATCAGAAACTAAGATTATTGATCCAATCCCCGTCTCTGTACGATGTTTCGTTTCATAGTTAATAACCTTCAACGTTTGACTATCAAACTGATTGCGCAATAATGTGTGACTTGCAGTTGTATAACTTGGACAATTTCTGATGTATTTCATTTTTGTAAGTTTATGGTACATACCTCATCATACTACAAAGCTTCCCTTCGTTTTCCTTATGAAGTAACTACTGGCCCATACCATCACATCGAACGGAAGTTACTCTTGCTGACAATTAGTTTGTGAAAGTAAAACTAGTAATGAATTTCAAGAGAAAACAAAAGATTTTCGCAGAGTGGTAAAACTGTGACAGCAATTATTATTGCACGCAGGGATGCTTTCCGTATTGCGCAATCACCATGGTACACATTTTATAGGCCTGTAACTATGTAACGGAAAGTTGTATGAACTTCGGGTTTGGATTGATATTATCATTTCTTAATAATATAAGCCCTGATTATGACGCTACTTGTGGAACCCTCTTAGGCCTGCAGTTGTCATTTAATTAGATAATTAAACCTGCATACTACCTTTCGTTTTCATCGTTGAATGACGCATATATAGCTGCAGCGGTTTCAGTTGTATTTTCTCATATTGGCTACCTTGCTTATAATTGTTCGTAATCCGAGAGAATGTCATTCGGATTGCAATTCGCTTAGTTGGTTGTATGCCCGATCATCAATTGTGGGCAGTATCCCGCGTTAAGTAAGTTACCTTTCCAGAATATAAGATATAGAGATTAAAGACTCCGTTCTTAGTATCCTAAGCCGTTGGAACGTCGTCGTCGTTGATAGCTAATGCAAGAGGGATTGCAAAGTTCCCATGTGTGTAGTTCACATTCGTATTCAAAATGGACAACATCAGCGTACTAGCAACTCCGGATAATATTACAGTCGGAGACAGAGACACAAACGATAACGCATCAATCACGCACGTGTTTATGGTAATTGTAATACTCTTGGGAATATCAGGGAACGGTCTAGTGCTGTTTGTGTTTTGGAAGTTACCGGAATCTAGCAGAAACGTTATGAACACACTTATAATTAACCAATCCGTAATTGATTTTGTCTCCTCGATAATACTGCTATTAACTTTCATACCGGTAGCTCAAGGAGAACCATCTGACGAATCTTCGTCAGAGAGTGTGGACTACAATTTCTTTCATTCAGTTTACTGTCGCCTATGGACCTCTACGTTCCTCTACTGGGCTATATTGAAAACATCCACCACGAATTTAGTTATCCTGACCCTCGAGAGGTATTTTGCGATAGTTTTTCCATTGAGGTATCGTGCAGAAGTCACATGTCGTAAAGTGTTTACAGTATGTATCATTGCGTGGATAGTTGGTACATTGACAGTGATTTACATCCCGTTAATACATCAAGTGGACCGGAATGGCCACTGCATCAACACGCACAGATCCGGTAGCCTCAGAGTGGTTATTGCTCTTATCTCGGTCACCACGACTTGCGTGATACCAGTTTTGGTCATGGTTTTCACTTACGGATCAATTTTATATACACTTCGACCCCAAATTGGGATCTTTCGAGCGAGTAGGGAGAATGTTACCTCCGGTAGAGACCACATACGAGAGAGGGGCAGAAGAAACGTCCTGATGACAATGATTATAGTATGTGTGGTTTACGTCTTGTGCTGGACACCGAATCAAGTCCTTTACCTACAGCATAACTTGGGGAATGCTCAAAATTGGTCGGAGCCGTTTCCTAAGTTCACCATTCTCTTGGCAGCGAGTAATGTTTTCACAAACCCGATTATCTATGCTCTGAAATACCATCGTTTTCAGCAGGGATTGAGGAAAATGTTTCACAGACGTAACAATCAGTTATCGACAGAAATAGAACTAGACTAGGCTACGAATCGCTACGTTTTACGATGATCTTTTCCAACACCATCGTGTTGTGACATTGAAACTATTTACGGTACACCTCAACCAAATCATACAAACTAGGCTTTCAGAGAGAGGTTCGTTCACATTGGGATATTCTACGAAGTACAAGGCGTCAGATTGATGGGCAGTTCACCACTCCCACATTCATTCTTGAGATGAATTTAACAATCTGTATCGATACCCGGGGGAAATTAGAGGAACGTTATGGTGTCATTTGTTCTATTTAGGCTCCCAGGAGTCCGACGAGTCATAACGAACATAGTGATTGTGAACCAGACTGTCGTTGATTTTACCACCCAGTTGTTCCTTTTGAAACCACTGGAGAGCCACCTTGGAATCGATAGATATGGAGACTTGTGAGCAGCGTCTTCCGTAAATGCTCTACGGGTTTCTCTACTGGATAACTTGAACAATATTTTGCAAGTACTTTGTAAAGTACTGAGCACAAGCCAACAAAAAAGGACCACAACTGCAACCTTCGGTTCTTGGAACGGTAATCGTGTTCTACACGCCTCTTACATAACACACATAGGCCTACTAATGTGGACGTAACGGTCAGGAGAACTCTCGCAATATGTGTATTATTACCGCGTTCAGTATTGTATCCAAGTATTTGATACCCGTGGCTGCATGGGTGCCAGCGTTCGGAACGTACCTCGTTTGAAGGATACGTTCCAATACAGGAACGAAGAGGAGAACTGTCTACTTCTGCGAGTGAACGGCAAAGCCGACAAGAGAGAAAGAAGCAGGCGAAACCTACTGGCGACAATAGCAGTTGTATGTGTAGGAAACATCAAATTCGGGACCCCGATCAAATACTATATTTGCAACTTAAATAAGGTGAGGAACCTTTTGACTGGACCTAACAATTGTACGGATTGTCCATCATATTTGCTGCAGGCTAACATCGAGTAACATCTGCACTATCCCGATCGTGTACACGCGGAAGTACAGGAACTTGTGGGAGCAATAGCAATAGAAAGATAACTAGGCCTACTAGTGAAATTGAATAACCTCGAAACACGAGTTACCTCATACACGAATGCAGAAGCAATGGGGGAAACGTTGCTGTAATTCTCACCGCTAGGAACCGGATAAATTTGTGAAACATTCTAACTGTTTCGGACACAATGATTCATTGATCGATGGCGCTATTTTGAATTAACAAGTTTGTTTGGTTATAACTAATGACTGGGCAGTGTTATCACTTTTGTATCGAGTTAATTTAGAGAAAAGCAATTTAGTTTGTTGAATCATTTAAAGAAATCGACAGGAGGTTGTCAAAGTAATATAGTTTCTAGTGATTAAGAGTGGTTATACATATTATTAATAAACATTCAAAGATCACCATTATCATTTGTGAATTGATCTCTGCATAGGTTTCGAGGTGGCAGCTCATTAAGAACGTCAAACGTTAACATCATTTTGCCAGCCCGGAGGTTCTTTAAAGTGGCCAAAGTTGTAAGTTCTGATGAAATAAAGGCAGATGGGGGCCCATGGGACCTTTAAAGGTTTAAGAGATTGTCATATGCGAATTAATCATTATTATGATTGAATGATTTATTGTTTTGGTTGATTTGGTTATGAGATTGAACCGTAAGCTTAGACTTACTTTTGCACAGTGTTTGGTATGTTAGGATATGAGTGATTCCTGTACTAAAGCCCTGTTGAATTTTGCGTAGGTCACGTGACCTCGAAAATGATTATTCAATCGTATTATAGGGTTTTAACTGACCGTGAGGCTGGATTTACTAGCGAGATGAATTGTAGGAATATTATACCTGTTATTAGAAGTTTTTGCATGTGAATGTTTTATTAAGCCTTGTTCTGAGAATGACATTTCATGAGTGGGTTATTCAATTTGCGGAGTATTGTGTCATTAATTGACTGTTGTAGGTAAGTTAGAGGATATTAGGACAGGGATTACTTCTGTTTGAGGTTATATGAGTTTAAAACTGAGTGTATTTTATCTGTTTGTTTCACTTCCAAATTGTACCATCTTTGTAAACGCTCATCCTTGCATACATATGTGTATACGTTCAGGTCTTCTTCATGAGCAGGATGCGTCATAATACATGTGTCCCAGTAAATTCAGTTGATGTCTCGGCATTAATTTCTTGGACTGTCAAGAACCTCGCGGTGCTAGCGTAGATTATTCGCAACACTAACCACCATGTTATCAATATGAATCGACTGTGGAAACCTACATCCAAAATGTTCAGAATGTAGTAGGACTGAGTTCCCTTGTTCATGTATTGCATTTTACATGACATCATCAGTGATGCCATTGTGGGGGAAAGAGTCTGCCAATAGGCTTTGCTCAGTAAGGGTTGTCACTGGAATAATTGAAAATGTAGCCTTACACAAGTTGTATCAAGTGCATGCGCTTCACAAATATCGCTCATGCCATTGCCATGAATGGCTGGTGACACACAGACGTTGGTATATGTGTTGTACCGGAGTGCTCTTTCGCACAAGTTGTACCTCACAGGTTCCAAATTATTACTTAAGTGGGGCGGAGCAATTAAAGTAAATACCTCAAGGAATTCACAACGAACCTACAACTGAATAACTAAATAAATGATAATAAATGAAATATGTCTCCATATACGAGAACACTCTCAGATGCAATTTTCACCCTGGTAGCAGAAAGACGATAAGAACAAGTCACACAATATGGTTTACTTATTCCTAAATACACTATAAAGGTAACTTTTTATTAGTTCAAATGTCAGTTAAAGTATCTTTATTACAAGGTGTTCAATAGTAAAATTTGGCCATGTCCGATTTACACAGTGATGTGACTGATGTCATGGTGGTTCTTGCCCAATAGTAATGGTTTCGTTATTTTCACATACGTATTAGCTAAAAGCTGGTATCTAGCTCGTATATTCATGAGATTAGCCAGGGTGCATTAGAATAAACATTGACGGGTCCGCGCTTACCTATCGTTATCGGGAATCGGATTAGCTCAGTCGGTAGAGCGTTGGGCTCGTGATGAGGAAGTTTTCCGATGCCTCGTCCCACTCAGGCGTCTCTGAGAACCTTGTGAGGTGATTTGTATAATGGTGGAAAGTAGCGGGCGCCATAGTTCGCAGCCTGATTGGGATCCTCCCCGGGGGACACGATGATGTGATACAAAAGTGTATGTGCGTCAGGGAAAAACAGAATGAAATGTGCACTATAAGGTGTGGGATTTACAAGTCACCAATGATCAGGGTGATATCTGTGAACTTGTGAAGGGCTTTGAGCATGTCATCGACGTGGAAAAGTGCTATATAAGAACGAGATATTATTATTATTAATACGGGCCGAATGCAACTTGAGTATATAGTCTCGACAATTTGCCACATAGGCCTACCGCATGCACTAAAATGGTCTCTGAAGTGCTCCTTGATAGAAACTCGTGTTCCAGGTGCATGGTAACTGAGATCGAAAAAACGCAACTCTAGATCATTTACACAACAGCGTCGACTAGCTGTATTAATACTAAGCCATCTTTACTTTTTGATTCCTCGCCGAAGGAAAAAGGAATCTATGCAGTCATGCAATTGTGAGTGGATATGTGCGTGTGTGTGTGTGTGTGTGTGTGCGTGTGTATGCATGTGACACTTCTTGTGAACACGATATCTGTTGAACGCAGACATGTAACAAGTTAAAATTTGGCACATATGTTACATATATGGAGAGGAAGATCCCTATTGTTTATCGTGTCAGCTCAAGGTCGCCCAAGATCACAGTAGAATTATCCTTTTATATCTCGACGACGGAACCTTTTATGGTATCTACCCAATGGAAAAGTTCGTTCATCTGTGTAAACTGTATCTGATGACCTACTTCGACCTCATTTGACCTTTTGACCTCATTTGACCTTTAGACAGTGTGACATCAGGGCTATTTTTGGTGGACAGTCAGATTACTCTTGCTTAGGCAATACATATAGTCAATTACACCACTGTTCTACAATGCTCATGTTACAAGTTATCGATCTGCATGTGAAAGGTCAAGGCCGCACGAACACTGAATTAGTTTGAAGGAGATCATAATATACACTGAAAACCTTGTGAACAGCATAACTATTGAATACAATGGTACATAGGCTTCATTCTGGTATGTAGGCTGTACAAATATAGTACATGATTCAGAAGAATTTTGGGTCAGGTCAAAGGTCACATCTGGTCAACAAAGGTGATCCCACATAGTCAATTACACAACATCTCCTCATTGCTCCTGAACAGGATATCTCAAGTTGTCAATCTGCATGTGAAAAGTCAAGGCACTGAACTGTCATACAGAAGATCTAATAGACATTGACATTTTGCCAACAAAGTATTTCCGATCAAGAGAAAGTTGTGTTTGTCTATGTGATCTTTCTCAGGTGCCCCCAGCTCCATTGACCTCATGGTTATACAGGGTACATGATTCCTCTTTGTTTCGGGCCATCCCAATTCGTAGGTCAATGGAGGCTCCCACACACAAACTGTTCTCTCTCCCTAGTTTAGTCTACCCATCACATTGACCTGAGACTGATTGCACCTAATGCCACTTCCCAATTCCCACATACAACTACTACTCTTTGCCTACCCAAGCCCACACACCTGCTCACCCCCAGCCCAAACTAATGCATGGCAATGCTTCTCTCCCATACCACCTGTATGTCAATTTAACCAGGATCTCCCATGATTACCTTATGGTTTCATGATTTGATCCCGGAAATATAGGCCCCTACTCAGGCTAATGGATATAAGGCCAATGATCAAATAATCTGACAATTGTTTTTCAGCAGACAGATACATCATCTAACACCTCCCCACAAATAACATTACCTCGGGGAATACTAGGTAGGATTTTATTACACAGATGACCTTGACCTTGAGTGGGCTGAGTATTCAAATGAATCACTTTGATTGAAAGCTAGCAATGGAACCATGTCAAGTCATAGTGTATGTTTCTCATGAGACTCAAATAGCCTCACTAAATTTCAGGCTATACCTCAGTAAACTCATAAAGTAGTATACATCTTTGGTTTGGGGAGGGGGTGGATTTGATGGGGCCGGTAGGAGAACTGAGGGGGGTGAGTGGGATGCACTGCATGTGAACCACATCACCATGGTAAATTACAGCTGGCCAGGTCAAGTCACTTATTTGGTCGAATTTTAATGAGTTGAGAATAGAAGGTCAACTCTCAACCAGGAGTGGGCATGGCTTCTGCAATACATAAATCCAATCAAACCTACACTATAATTACATTATTCATCATACTTTACATCCATTGAATATGATTATAGTATATTTACTCCTTAATTAGTAATCACAATAATTTCAAACCAGCAAGGTGGGTAAAGTTAATTGGCATTCGTTCGAATTGGAACCCCTCTTCTAAGGTACCACTCAATTGTTGTGTGTACAATATTGATACTTTATTGTAGTGCGCACCAAATTTGCCACATTTTAACAATAGACACTAAAACAGATGGGCAGCTGATCTCATCGAGACCCTCAACTTTCTTATCATCAAATTAGAAAAATGTGATGAATGGGGCCCAGTATGAGGAAACCCTATAATTCACACACACAAGAACATCAGATTTGGAATTATTTGAACTAGAAATCATACTTAAATAAGAAATAGACATAGGCCTATATATTTTGTGAGTGGGGAGGGTAGAGGGAGCTGGGCGAATAAGAATACATGCCCATAAAAGCCTACCGGTACCTATTCCGAAAATGACATATGATCCTTGCTGTCCAATCCCATCAGACCGAAATGCTGTAGCACACATCGCAAGTCACGACTGAACAACATCAGAGTACATGCATCTAGTTCTTCTGTCAAATCGCCAGCCCGTGTGTTAGGAATAGCCCCACTGTTAGCAGGGAAATGTCATCTAGCAACACAGATGACATTCCTCTGCTGTTAGTAGCTTCAAGTCTATGAACTTTTAACGAATTATTGGTAGAGCTTATTTTAGTAATTAGTACTGCTGCCCGTGCCTGCATGTTATTGCCCGTTCTGTAAAGAATATGCAATAACTCGCCAGAACCAGAAAACATACCATTTTAAGGCTCGTCCTGCTTCCCATTTGGTTATTCACCTGCAAGAGAAAATGTGGAGGAAGTTCCTAAAAATGCCTAAAATAGCTGAACAAAGTTGGGAACTCCTTGGAAAGGAAAGGAGAGAATGTAGCTAAGAACAGGACAAGTTGTGTAATACTGTTAATGAAATGTATCGATAATTTTACTCTTTGGAACGAAATTGCTCATCTTTATGCCGTGAAAACTCGACTGTATTACAACATCACCTCATTGATCAGAAGTTGTTTCCGAGAGAAAACGGATTTGTTGAGTTTTTCTTTATTGTGTTGGTGGTTTGAGTGAACACTGCAGCATCATAGCAATGAACGATCGGACGAATTGTAGTTTACACTCTCGGCTTTGAGCACGCGCACTTCAGTTGTAACTTCATTTCATTCCATTCATTTGTTGCATCACTATTGTTAGGAAGAACACATAAACGCAGTGAGAGGAGCGAGTTAATAGATTACAGAAGGGAAAATGACTTAGTCATGTTTCCTAGGATTTCCAGACGATCATTCTGCATGCACCTTACATAACTATATTTCATGATCTGTACATAGTTGGTGCGGTCTTTGACTGAGTGCACACCACGAAGGATATATTATCCGTCATACCACCATATGAGACAATGAGACACGGCAGTGTATACCGCACGTATTTTGGAATCCTGTGCATTCCTCAGTCACAGGGGTAACGAGTCTGGGTTATCCCACCTTGCTGCTCCCAACCACAGCAGATGAATTTGAATCACCTACTACTGATTCACTTCCGGTAATTACTCATTTCGTACGTTTGATAGATAAGCAATTCTCCTTCAGGCTAAACATACCGTGGACGTACACCCTTTCTTGATAACAACAATATCAATTAAAAAAAACGAAGACAATTACTGCGAGCGTTAGGATCTTGACAAAATTACCGTGCTCTACACGCCTCTCACACAACCGAGGACCAACTATACCTACAACATGAAGTTCACCATTCTCTTGGCAGCGAGTGATGTTCTCAAAATGCTGATACGCATTGAAATACAATCGTTTTCAACAGGGATCGAAACAAAATGTTTCACAGCCGGAAAATCCAGCCATTGGCAGTCTCTACACGACTCTCGCAATGTAGATCTTATCATCGCGTTTATCACTACCTACCTAATACCTGTGGCTACAATGGTACTTGCGTATGGATCTGGAATGTACCGTACTTCGTTTCCAAAATAAGTTTCAATACCAGTTGGAGAGGTGAGACAGTCGCCGACGAGAGGGAGGCATGTGTGAGGAGCGTATTTAATATCATGGTACTTGTATGTGTAGTGAACATTATATGCTGGACCACTGATCAAGAGACTACTATATTTGCAGCATAAAATTAGGCGAGAAACCTCTAGACAGGATGCAGCCACAGATTGTACATCAGTTTTGCAGCGAGTAACAGCTGCATTAACTCAATCGTATACACAGTGAAGAACAATAACTTTTCAATTTGTGTGGAGAAGGCATTAGGGAATGTCCATACCTACAAGAAGTATAGAACACAATAACTACTAGAGAAATTGATTCATACAGGTATAGATATCGTTGATGTTAAATCACACAAGTTGAGAGTCAGACTACGGGGCTATTATTTTACCCGTTAGCAACTGATGAAATTTGAAATTAGTAAAACAATAAGACCTACACCCTAACTGTTCAGACTGTAGAACGTTCTCTTGTTGAGATGTTGCATTTCACATAGCATAATCACCCATGCCATCATTTGGGGAATGGCGCACCAAACAAACTGCACAGTGAGATTGGCCTAGGTGCTACACTGAGTAACACTGAATCGAGAACGCTCGACAAATATTACCCTGGCTATTGGCACAAATGTTTGTTACAAACAGATGTAGGTATCTGCTGCACCGAAGTTCGTTTCTGTTCTTCCCAGTTTCTGGATTATATAGTACGGTACTCGGGTCGAGCAATGTAATTACAGATAAATACCTCAAGGGTACTACTCGAACGAATGACGTGTGGGATAAAAGCTTGACGCCTTCACCACTAGGCCAGCACTCTCCCAT
>JAUOBX010290501.1:0-11239 GCA_032360705.1 Eupentacta quinquesemita
TGATAACATCTATAGGTAACAAATTATGAATTCAAGGAGTTGGGTCAAAGTTAGGAGTGCGAACTGGGTCGAAAACGGCCGGATAGCATGTATACTGGTACCGTATGAACGAATAATTACCAGTATCCCCAACATGCTTTAGTTGAACATAATGGTAAGATTATTATGCTTAGAAAACTAGCGTTTCTCTAGTGTTTTGATATTTTTCTAGGCAGTCAGTGATTGTGTCTAACTCTTGGAGGGGGGATCTATATCTCGTCAGATGTACACCCTCTGGGCTTGCATAGACATAACAAAGGTTTACTTATTGAATAAATAAATAAATCAATGAACTTGGGATGAGTAAATGAAGGCTACGATCAGTGAGTGATGAACGGTGAACTGAATATATGTATACCAACTGACATCACGGCGCTATATATATGTATGGACAAATCATTTCAACTAGGTTATTGCCGCTATTGTGGTCTAGTATTGTCACGACATCTGCTAACTTGTTGCGCAATGTAGAATGCTTGGGTAGGATACGTTTCTTTAAAGTAACCAAACGAATACCAACTATCGCGCGACATGAATAATGGCCCAATTGTCTACAACAAAATCCGAATATGAAAGGCCATGGATGTAAGTTTTTATTGCTATTTTGGCACAGCCCCACATGATGAGGCGAGGGCAATTATTGTGCACCGCGCTCACATGGCCCCAGGCAATCGAACATTCTCAATGAACTACTTGGGAGTACACCCGAACTGTTCAGGGCTCTGATGTGTAGGTATGCGCTATTGACCTCATGACGAATGATTCTGGCGGCAAAGACAGTGCAGCAGGCACTGGAAGAGCTAGTGTAACCCTGTATGTTTCACAGTGGCAGGAAATACCCTCCTCTGAGTACCCTCCCAGAAAATGAAGAGAGAAGTCCCCCTTTCCGGTCAATTACAACGACAACGCATAGCAGCAGGGTGTATCCATTTTCTGATTATATTTGCCGGTCTGAACAGATCCGAGACAGCTTACAAAAAGTGGAATTTCATACGTACGGAAGCGGGATGCGGCGAATCACTATAAATATCGCTGTCACGGGAACACAAATAAAGAAATCGAATAAGCTGTATTAGGGTAACAGAGATGGAAGCAGAATGCAAAGTGGCAACATTTCATTCGAATAAGATGGTATATGGCCAAATAGGGTGAATGCCTCAAAGTAGGTCACCAGATGTGGTCCGCCCAGACTCTCTCCATTACGGCATCCCCTAAAATGTTTCATCGCCACTATGTCAATGCCAAACGTGAAATAAATGCAAGCCTACATAATCTCAATGGTTTAGGCTGGCCTGACCTTTAACGAAGGTTCATAACTGTAGATAGCTCATGGTAGGAGTCTCATAGTAAGTCACTGTATTGACTAAGTTTGTAATTTGTCTCAACGAGACAAATTTGGTTGTCATGAAAATTTTGCCCTCCAGGTCATGAGGTCAAAATGTCAAATGAGGTCGAAGTAGGTCACCAGATGTAGTTTCACACGAGCGAACAAAACTTTCCACTACGAAACTCTTCTAAAATATGGGCTAAAATGTTTGCGTGATCGCACAGATTCCTTTTGCCTTCGGCAAGGAATCAAAAATAAGGAACCAATTTCAATGACGAGTAATTTTGGCATGTAGTCCGTAAATTTTTTTAAATTTTTAAAGTTTTAGACACCACGAATTCATTATTTTCCTCCATCAGCGATACTTGAATTGGTATCAGGAGGTAACAGGTTCCATAAACAGGCAGGTTTCCTATTGTCGATAGTATTTTAGTGGATTGCAAAAAAGAGATTCTTCCACTCACCTATAGAGTCTGGGCAATCCTGTGTTTTAGCGGGTTTTATTATTGCGCAATCAGCGAACTAGATATTCCAGTCCAAGTAGGTGTGACTTTGACGCAACCTAAAAAACGGGATGGAAACCTAAGACATATATTGAAGATTCGGATGAAATCCGGCAATATCAGTGAAATCCCGGAGTATATTTGGAAAATTAGCGGAATCACAGGGCATTTATCGGGCGTTTTCGATGACATAGTAGATGCTATAGTATTCCAGTATCAGATTGTTCAGTTCGTTATTCCCCATAGCTCTGTATCAGGAACTTTGCAGTCGGGTCCGTGAATGAATCCAAATATTTCAAATAAAATCCGAGAGAGGGCTGTAGCAGCAATTTCTCAGTAGCGGCAATGGCGGCGTTCATAGGTCATAGAAATCCGGTGATATGCTATCACCGGACGTTTCATCCAAATGAAAACATTGTGTGAGAACATTACTAGAACTGACGATAATAAACGTTAAATTTGGTGTAATTATTTCCTGCGGATACACGCGATAGTTGATAGAATATGAGGGAAGTTTCCGGAGTAGATAAACTGTTTTACGAGCTATGTCTGACGGACGTGCAAGTCCCGAGGAGTCCCAGTCTCAAGGATGAGGCTCGCTTAAGGCTTGCGGGATTACGTGAAGAATATGTGGCTCTGTGCAGGCTTCAGCCAACACATTTTTCAATCATTTTTCATTTCCCAAATCCACTCAGAACATTTTTGAGTTAGGGTTATGGGTTGAGGACAAAGACCCTCCACCCATCTTCATTTTGAGCCAAATATGAAGAGTCATCAGGGTATTTATTGTGTCCACATTAATGGAATGCATCGTCTTAGACAGAGCTGCGTAATAGTAATATGATACTGTTGCGGATGGGCATATGCCTTTTAGTACCACGCACTGGCATGAGCCACTTGTTATTTACATTTACGTTGCTAGGCAGAACTACGCAAACCGGCTCAATAAATACCCTAAAACACAATAAATACCCCAATGAATATTCATATTTATCATACGTATAAACATCTATGCAGAAGAAGTGTGTATTGTCCCCGACTGAAGTCATTGCAAACAGCAGCTGATCTTTCCGACCGACTTAACCTCACTTTGATTCCTAAAACCCGGGTTCGAATGGGCATTTTGATATTACTATAGAATGTATTTTTATGGCGTGAATTATGCATTAACACAACTACTTGGTTATCGGAAAACAGAATGATCACTTTTTGCATAGCCTACAGCCAGCTGCTGCAGCTGCCTATCTATTGGTTCCATCGTGTTCGAATTTCATCGGTCGATCATGTTACTTTGGCATCCCACCAACCGCAGCAGACATAATTGACCTTAATCAAATAATGGCGGATGTACTTTGTACATACCCTCGATGTGCGTATACTGGCAGTATGAAACCTACACTGTATAGGCCACCCTAGTATGGTATATGGATATCCCGTATACATATAGCACACGTATAGGCCTACACAGTTAGACACATCTACCACGCATATACAACTAGTCACCGTTGTGGGTGCAAGTCGCCACTTATGATTTTGGAATATGCAGGAAGTGTTTTATCATTGTTTATGCCAACTGTTAACGTAAGAAGAAAAGCCCGGGATCTCGGACAATCCAGTGAATCTGATATTGCGCGGTAAGTCGAAATAGTTGATTTGATACATTCGTTAATACTAACAGTCAACTAGACACATATCTCAACAGCAAATCAGCAGAGAGCTTTGCATCGTCTTTGAAATGGTACTAAGACTGTCCCAATCAACATGCCCACGTGGGACCCAGAGGGGTTTTGGGTGGGCACCGCTGGATGTCCGTGGGCACGGGCTTGTCATGGTCATTTTTTGTGGGGCCCATGTGGGTGTTGTGTGGGTTTAATGTGGGCGGTCTGTCGTGGGTAAATGATGGGATAACTATATTGGGGTATTGTTTGGGTGTTGTGTGGGCGGATGTTCATGGGCAAATGCTGGGCATCATTCGATGGGGCCATGTGGGCCGCCCATATGGGGCCCACAAAGAAAATGTGCCCACGTGGAGCCCACACAGGCAACACGAATACATTTTCGTGGGGCCCACGCGAGCTGGCCCATGTGGGGCCCACGAAGCAGCCCATGGCTTGCCCGTATGGGCCCCATGTGGGCATGCTCATTGGGGTAATATCAGTTTTTACATAGTGTGGTATCATGTGATGTGGGGAATAATTTGCATGTATAGCTTGATTCAAAATTGCGTATGGCGACTCGTCCCTGGTTCTGATCGGATGGGTCGCATATTCCTCATCGTGCCCCATGAATTATTTTTTTAAGGATTTTCATGGTTCAAGTGTTTCTCATGGGGCAAGAATGTAGAATGGAGGAAGGGTGATAAATTTTGCCACAATGTAACAGATCATACTGAGATATAAATAGAGACAAGGTAGTTTCCGCCAAGCACAGAATGAGTGTTAGTGGCGTGAGTCCAGAATCCTTGGCCTGATCAAGCTGGAATTTGTTTTGTAGCTTTCGCATGAGGAGCACATGAACCATATCGTCTTTACTGTCCTTTAGTGTAGATTGAGGGGTCATTTCGAGAATAACATGGAAAATCGTGAACATCCAATATTTCGGCCCATTTTGTCTTGTAAGCACGATAAGTCGACCCCACCTGAATGGATGAAGCTCAAACTCAGTAGTTATGTTTCCCATGATAAGTACATCCACCCTATTATTTTGGGGTCATCTGGGGTCACTAGAGGTCAAAATATTTATCCTGATCAAGCTGAGATTTACTATGTAGCTTTCCATTGGAGTACAGGAACCCTATTGTTTTTGTTGTAGATTGGAGGTCATTTTGGGGAAGGAATCGGAAGATTGTGGAAATTTGATATTTCGGCCCATTTTCCATTCATCGTTGTGGCAACCAAATAATCGTTGCAGTCATGGTGGCGTATGCATGTATGGATGGATGTATGTGTGCGATGGCTAGCTTGTAATCGAGCTAAGTCCAGCCTGACTGGACCGATCCTGCTGAAATTTGGTGTGTGGATTTCTGACGATGTCTAAAGGAACGCTATATATTTTCGTCTCGATGGGGGGTGATTTTCTGTCGAAAATGGGGAAAATGTGAAATTTTGATATTTATCAAAAGCCTGACTGGACCGATCGAGCTGAGATTTGGTGTGGGTTTTCTGATGATGTGTACAGGAAAGTTTTTTGTTCCTGTCCCGATGGGGGGTCATTTTTGGCCGAAAAATAAAAAAAAAATCTGACATTTTTGGAATTTTGAGCTTGTAATCAAGCAAATTAGAAATTTTGTGCGTGGTTTTCTGACGATGCGAACAGGAACGCTATTCATCTCTGTACCAATGAGGGATCATTTTCGGTAGAACATTTGGAATTTGTGAAATTTTGATAAAATCCTTGTGATCAATCAAAGTCCAGCCAGTGTGGGTCGATTAGACTGAAATTTGGTGTGTGAGTTCCTGAGGATGCGTACAGGAAGGCTTTTCATTTTTGTATCGATTAGGGTGCATTTCTGTGAAAAAAGTGGGAATTGTGGAATTTTGATAAAATCCTTGTGATCAAGCAAAGTCCAGCTGAATTTTGGTCTTTAGGTTGGGAACGCTTCTCAATTTCGTACCGATGAGGGGTCATTTTTGGTGACAATGGGAGAATCGTGGAGTTTTGATCGAATCCTTGTTATCGAGCAAAGTCCAGCCTGACTTTAACTGATTGAGCTGAAATTGTGTGTGGGGGTTTCGGACGATGCGTATAGGAACGCTATTCATTTGTGTAGCGATGTGGGGTAAATTTTGGTCAGAAATGGGGGAAATGGGAGCTTTTGATATTTTTTGGATTTTTAGCTTGTATTCTAGCAAAGTCTAGCCTGACTGGACCGATCAAGCCAAAATTTGTTGTGTGGGTTCCTGATGATGTGTATAAGAACGCTTTTTTCGTACCGATACGGGGTCATTCTTGATCAAAATTGTGGAAATTGTGAAGAAAGGAGAATGTTCATACATTTGTTATTTTTGACTTGTATAATTAAGCAAAGTTAAAACTGCCTGATTAGATCAGTGGGTAGATTTCCCCTGACCAATTGAACCGAAATTGAACAAGCTCTCTCATAACATTATTGTAATCAAGAATATGAATGATTCTCGTTATCCACAATGAATCTCTATAAGCCTCTATCGACTTTCTGGTGGCTTGTAAACACGATAGACACCTGAATGGATGGAGCTCATACTTGGTTGGCATGTTCCTCATGATGAGTACATGAATCCTTTTGTTCTGGGGTCAGGTCAGAGGTCATTTGAGGTCACTAGAGGTCAAAGTCTGAAATCCTTGTGAACACGATAAGTCCAGAATGCATGATTTTCTTCGTCGTGAGCACAGGAACCCAATCGATTCGGTTGAGATTATGGGTCAATTTGGGCAGAAATATGAAATCAGTGGAAATCCTATATTTTATTATTATTATTATCATTATTATTATTTCTATTATTACACAGGTACTTATGGAGCGCATGATTCCGGAGCTCAATGTGCTGTACAAAAACAGAGGAAATACACAAAAATATTCAACCATAAACTTGTTTGAAGAAATTAGTTTTCAACATTGACCTAAAGGTATTAACAGAAGACGCTTGTGGAATGTTTGATGGTAATCTGTTCCACAGATCAGGAGCGGGGTGTGTGAAGGCCTGGTTCTCAATGCTCCTCCTGGTGGGCATTGACAAAAGAACAGACTTAGGCATTGTCAGCTTGTAAACAGGATATATCAAGTATATGTTGATAGTTGAAGTTTACACTGTGTATTTTTCCCACGATGAGTACATGAACCTTTCTGTCAGGTCAAAGGTCATCTGAGGTCAACAGAGTTCAAAGTCTGGAAATTCTAGTAAACAAGTTGAGTTTAGAATTTGATCAGGTCAAAACTCGGTGTGTACCTTCCCCAGGGTGAATACAGAGACTCTATCGTCTCTAGCTATCTTTTTCGTGGGGATTGGGATGATTTCTTCGTGAAAAACATAAATTTGTGAAAATGTTGTTTCTTTTAAAAGGTAATGTCTCACACAGTAATGTTGCAATAGTGTTGACATACTGTAGTAATATAGTTTCCCATGCACTGATGGAACGGTCCTGCATCGGGAGGTGGAGCTCATTGTCATTTCAATATCACATTACCTACGCAATAATCGAATGGTCCTTCAGGAAGGGGAGCAACCTATTTTCATGGAGTTAACCGCTCAATTGATATAGAACTACTTCTACAACCAAATAAAATGAAGATGCCTCATAACCATGTCCTTATTTTGAAGTAATGAGCTGAAATGTTCACAAGTCAGTTAAGTTAACTGGTTATCGTGTTCCCCATTATAGGAACACGAACCCTGTTAAGATGATGAGATCTAGAATGTCTGATTGGCAGATATCATTTATGTATGTATGTATCTATCTGAAACTTGGTCAAAATGTGATCAAGTAAATGGTTCAGCGAATTCGGGCCGAAAGTCAATGCCAAGGGCTTCTACTCTCACCAAATAGAGTCAGTATGACCTATATGGTACATTTTGGATTCTCAAGAAAATTAGGTCAGAGGCCATCGCCTTACTTTTCAAAATGTTCCAAACTGTGAAATGACCTCATCATTGGCCAATGGACTACCGTCCTATCGCCATCGGCACTCTCGTTACAATATTATGACTTCTGTATATAGATGAGACTGAATCGGTACCGTCTTGTTGGCTAAATTCGCTGGTCTTCACACCTGCATGTATTCGAGTAGATCCGAATATGAATGCCTTGAGTTCTCTTCCTCAGCGATCGTAATCACAGGGATGAACAGAAGCGTAATGAAGGGGATTCCCGTAACAGAATCAGGGATCGCGATGGATTCGGGGAAGGGATTAATTCCCTGGAACGCCCCCACAAGGGCTAGGAGGGAGAACACGGGACGGATGGAAGTTGGGATCGCAATGCTATTGGGGAGAGGATTAATTCGACAAAACTCCCCACTGAAAATCGCACTACTTTTACACGTGTTTCGGTCAATATGATTGCAGGCATCGCTTTGCAATATAACGTCATATTAGCGCCATAGCAGGGTCCGAATACGATCAAACCTCTCATTTCTACTCTATTCTTTTTTCAGCAGAACTATCAACCGTTGCCATGGCAACAGTAGCCACCATATTGGATGACATCGATGACAAGTTCTGTCAATGTTGTCTCTGTTTTAAGCAGTATAAAGATCCTCGTCAACTTCTATGTCTTCACCGGTACTGCAGTTGGTGTTTGGATGAGGAGATCCAAAGAACACATGGGGACCTGAAATGTCCCTTGTGTCAGCAGGAGGCGGATGTTCCCGAAGATGGTGCCCAGGGATTGAAGAAAGACTTCTTCATGAACGAAATCATCGAGTTTCTCGATATAAAGAAGTCATTCCAAGACGAAGAAACGCATGAGTGCGGCGACTGTTCGAAGATGGTCAAAGCTAGGTCATATTGTTTCAAGTGTAGTGAATTCCTATGTGACGGGTGTCATGAGTACCACATGACCAAGAAGAGCCTCAAGGAACACCGACCTTACCTCCTGACCCTGAAAGACGTCAAGACTAAGAATCTGACTCTCCAGAAGCTCAGTTCCTTGAAGCAGGCTCCTATGTGCAAGACCCACCAAGATGACGTGTCGAGGTTGTGCTGCAAGACATGCGAGAACATGCCAATATGTACTGCTTGTACTTATGGTGGACATAAGTCTCATGAGATCGAAGATGCTATATCTCTAGCGACAGTGAAGAAAGAAAACCTGAGAAATCAACTGGCTATTCTAACTAAATCAACAGATAAAATTAGGCAGGAGGTCAAGAAAACATTGCAATTGCAGAAAGACGTTGCTGCTACTGCTGACACAAAAATCGCTGAATTAGAGCACGACGCCGGTGAAGAACTGGATACGATTGGCAAAGATTTAGAGGTCGTCTCCAAAGAACGTTCAAACGCTGCTAGACAAAAACGAGACAAATGGGGAGGCGAGCGTGAACGACGACAACAAGCCTTTGAAGAGAAAATGAAACTACTTAGGAAAGAACATGAAGAGATGGAACAGAAATTTGAGAGCGACATGAACAGAAATATCGAGAAGTCGAGCGAAACCTACATCGAGAAGGAATCTAAATTACTGAGTAAGCAAGAAAACGTCGGAAAGCAACTTCAAGAAGGCAAAGCACTGATTAGCAGGGAAAAGGGAAATAAACTAGAAAGAACAGAGAGTGCGATTGTGAATGGAAAAAGCACAATGGAGCGTATGCAGAACCTAATTGAGACTGGGTCTAACATTCTTGTGTCGGAGAACAACTGGACTGCCATACAGAACGCTGACCGTGTTTGTGCAGCATCGGAGCCACTGATCCGGGAATTAGAAGGGGAGTTCTCAGAGCTGGATAAAGTGTTAGAGTATCCGCAGGTTAGGTTAGCCTTGGAGAGAGCAAAGAAAATGAAAATATCAGACAAGCCAGTGATGGAGGTAGCTATTGAGGATATCAAGAAGAGGGGGTGGCATATCAGTGGTGTTTCAGCAGCACCGGACGGTACTGTTGTTATCACTGGGGGGAAACATCGGAAACAGGCTCATATCAGTGTAATCAAGCTGGATGGCAAAATATCGAAACAAAAACTGATTGACAGTATTCAGTATTCTCCCTGGTGTTTCTGTGCATATTTCAGAGATAACACATTTGCAATCGCTGCACGTTGTATCGGGTTGTACAACGCTGACAATAACTCATACCACGGTATAGATCTGAGTGAAGTTATCAACAAAGAGGTGGACGTCAAGTGTATAACAGCCGATGGGTCCAATGGTCAGATTATCGTTGGGTGTTTGAATGATCCTGTATTATATGTGCTTAATGGTAAGCTGCAGCTCACCCGCACCATCAACCTAAGGAGGATCATCAAATCACCGAGAGACATCGTAGTGAACAACGGTACCATCTTCATATGCTGTCATAGTAGTAAGTCAGCCTATGCGGTTAACATGGAGGGCGGGCTTCTGCACAAGCTACCCAAACCCGGCAGTGCAAACTGCACAATACCCTTCAGTGTGTGCACCAGTAACAATGGTTCCGTTTATGTGTTGTGGGTTGAAAGAAATACTACATCAGTGCAGGATTGTGCGATAACCCAATACAACCCGGACGATGGTTCATTGCTGACTACTACACCAGTACGAGCTGTATACGGATGGATGACAGCAGTAGAGATCGATGGCGCAGTGAAATGGTTATTACCATCGTGGGGCGGAGGCATGCTGCGTGTGTACGGACTGGTGAGTGGAACGTTAATTTAGACCTGGGCTACTCATAACCGAAATATCGGATTAGTAGCCAAATTCACTTTCATATGATATTGTTGGCCAAATGATCGTAAAACTCATACAATACGAGCCCCAATGTGCGTCCATGTCAGGTCTCCTCTGTGATGATAACATTATCCTCCAAATAATCAGTAGTTCAATTCAGTTCCGTCCTTTTGTTTCACACTTTCCAATTACTGTACACTAGTTGCCAGGAGATAATTTAGCATGGTTTACTTATAACCATCCATCATGGAGATGCAGTCACTGTCATCCCACTTGGCCACGCACAGTTCGAAACTAGGAACAGAAGTATGCACGCGCTCCCGGGCGTGGTCACGACGTCACACTCACAGTAGCTAGGTAGGCTACAGCTATGAGCCCCGATGTGCGTCCATGTTAAGCTTCATCCGTGCTAAAGAAAAGTGCTAATTCCTACACATCTAAGGCGTCAGGCACAATATGCGTCCGACTGGCAGCTGTTGAAATGATTAAACTCCGTTACAAGGTTTATGAAATTTACAACACAAATGTGTTATAACACGTGATACATCGCAACCACGAACTATATATGAACGGACAGATGTCAATGATAATTTGATGTGGTGAATTGTTCAATGGCGTACGCCCACGGGCGTCGATCCTAGGGGGGCAGGGGGGCAGGGGGACACGTCTCCCCCCACTTTTCAGAGGGATGTTCCCCCTCCTTTTCGTGAAACAAAGACTGCGAAAGGAAGAAATAAAAGGAAAAAAATGGAGGATCGATGTCACACAAGTGAACAATCATTGTTTCCGTCAAGCTCTCTGCGAATCATCTTCTAGGCTATACCCATTAAATTAACAACTTTCTACTTTGCAGATTTTTTCACCCAAAGTAACTTAATATTCTTGGCAAACGTTAGCGGATGTCCAATCGAGCAGTGGTGTTATCAGGATCGCGTTAGGCGTCTTGGAATATTGTGGTTTGGGGTATAGCCGCCACAGTCTCCCCTGACATCTCTAGTCGTGAGCGCGATAACTCCCCAACCCTTTGTCT
>JAUOBX010290612.1:0-10756 GCA_032360705.1 Eupentacta quinquesemita
TTCGGGTCATGCATGATTTTAGCAGCCTCTAAATAGTACTACTGCTGCCCAACTGTCATTTGCTAATGCATAGAACTAGTACAATATCAATTAATGTTGAAGAAGTAATCTTTTATCAGGAATTTCAGGATTTGCGATCCCGAATCTCTCTCAACTGTTGAAAAATCACCCTCGGAAATTTGAAATTCCCTTCCGAAATTCCAGAAGGGGGGGAATTCCCCCCAAATTTTGAATCCTAGCGCTAACACTGGTTGGTATCATAATACATTGGGTTCGCTCGCTCAATTTCCTAGGCAATTGCATTCAATAGCTCAGCGGCAGAGCACTGGACTACGGGTGAAATTCTTGGCAGGCTTGCTTCTCTGTCCAGGGGCAAGCAAAGTACTTCATTTCCATTTACCTTGATTTACCTTGATTCACCTTGATTTACCTTGATCCACCAGTGACATCGTCAACGACTTCTGTCATCGGTGGCCCGTGCCGTGGGTGTTGGGTATTGGGCAGGAAGCCAGTCTCTTCCATTAATTAATTAATTAATTACTCATGGCATCCAACCCAGGTGTTAATGGGAACCTATGAGGAAACCGAGTAGCATCAGGGCTAAGTTTAAAAGTTAGCTGCTGCCACATGCACTCCCGGATTGTTGGAATGATTAACTCTCAACAAGAATGGTGAATTGTCAAAATATTAGGAGTGAGGGCCGAGGGCTAAGTCAATAGCTCAGTTTTTCAAATATTGAATTTGAATAGGGTAGGGGGCAAGAATCACCAGGATGGGTGGCTCGATGACAGAGGCAGGAGTCAGAAAACAAGAAGTGCTCACTGGCAGCTCACAGGTAAGCTACGCACCAGTGGGTGCATGGTATTGTTGAATAATCATGGAGCTGAGCCTGTGGTACCTTCTCTGCAAAATTTTCAGGGCTGTGGCCTTTCCTGTAAAGTATTAGTGAAATCCTGTTTTCATGACTAAACGAACCAGAGAGGGAAGTCGAAGAGCCGAAAAACCGCAGAGGTATTCACCACAAGCCGCGACACCTGATCGTAATCGTAAATAACTCGCTCGTGACCAACTTCCTTTGATGACTGGCCGCAATGACCATAAAAATGCGCTCAATCCATGCCTTTGGGATCAAACTCATAAAAATCAGGCCTCAGAACTTGTTACACCTCAGAACTCGTTACGCACAACAGAACGTGCAGTCATCCTCTAATGACATAGTTGAGTTCAAGACCGAATTGGGATTCGAAGAGTTTTATATTCTGTATTCAGTATGTCCGATGAAGTAGTTGAATCTGGGAATTGGATCCTGCAAGTTCCACTTGATTTCTCTTCATATCCTCAGATGATGGGTAAATTCCTATCAGGGCTTGCTCAGTCTGGTAGCTGGTGCTGCTTTGATGAGTTTAACAGAATCGATGTGGAGGTACTGTCTGTGGTAGCTCAACAGCTGCATAGCATCAAGACTGCTAAGGATGCTAACACCCTCCGGTTCATGTTTGAGGGCAGGGACATCCGGCTCAACCACACATGTGGCATCTTTGTCACTATGAATCCAGGGTAACTCCATTGTCTTAATACTGTATCCCTGCAGCACGAATAGTGCTAAGGATGCTAACATCCTCCGGTTCATGTTTGAGGGAAGGGACATCCGGCTCAACCACACCTGTGGCATCTTTGTCTCTATGAACTCAGGGTAACTCCATTGTCTTACTATATGCCTGCAGCACAAATCGTGCTAAGGATGCTAACACCCTCCAATCCATGTTTGAGGGACGCGACATCTGGCTCAACCACACATGTGGCATCTTTGTCACTATGAACCCAGGGTAACTACATTGTCTTACTATAGATAACTGCAGCACGAATAGTGCCTGGGGATATTATAATTTGTGGTGTGTACTGTGTAGCCCATGTCCACAATGCAAGTTCTGATTGATCTGAAACTTGGAACACATGTCAGCTCTTTAGAGATCCTAGTTGGGTTCAAGAGTAGTCATTGCTGCATGCCTGCTGCCCTCTATTCTGCAGTTTTGTTAGCGAAAATGTCAAGTTTGTCTAATTTACACAGAACTTGCTGGTTGTGAACAATAGTTATATTCCAAAACACCATGGCAGTCATTTCAAGATCACCAGAGATCAAATTTACTCATCTCAGGTGATTTTCCCAACCTTGTTTGATTGAAACCTGGTGTATGTAGACTTCAGTTGGTCCTGAACAGCACGGAGATCATTTTAAAATGTATGCATGCGGAACAGTGAGTGCTCGATTACTACCATGTCTGTCAGCTTGGAGCATTGAATGGCAGATTTTCAGCCTGTGAGGTACATGGCAATTAAAGTACCGTATTCATACAACTATGCGCCCATCTCCCATTAGATAAGTCTCAAGACCAATTGTTATATTGCTCTGTAAATATGTTCAATGCAATGCAGTTACCCTGACAATCTTGCAATGGCCATTGTGTGACAGTTTAATTGACATCCTGGAGGGTAATACAATCTGCACAGGGGGGTACACTGTAGGACGAATTCATAGAAAAAGCAGTCACTGAAGAACATAAGGAAGGGTAAAAAGCCTCTGAGGTAGATGCAATGGGCACACATATTATTTATCAAGCAGGTACATGGGTATCAACGCGCATGCTCACAGCGCCCAAACTTTCAGGAACTGACAGAATTTGACACACATAGACTTTAGATAGACAGTATTTTCAAACTACCATAACTTGTTTAAAATGTTTCAACATATCCAATATTCAACTAATATGCTATTGTCTTTGAGTGTGGGGAATATGTTACTAATGTTTTGTGGTAAGAGAATTTATACATTTCTTCAGCAGAGTTTTGAGAGATTGCCTGGCACCAAAATGATCAACATCTATATTAAGGTGTACACTGTTCGAACAATTGGGTCTCTGTGTGCCATTGTATGACCTTTAGCATAGTTCATTAGCATACCTTATAGATACAACCGTGAAGCCGTTTGTAGCATTGCAACCACACCAGATTTTGCCCTCCATATATTCATACTTTCCATGATACGCCATTGGGGGGCTGACTGTCACATAATTATCTTGATCACATGTTCCTGTTCTCTCCAGCTATGCAGGTAGAGTTGAACTACCAGATAACCTCAAGTCTCTGTTCAGGCAGGTAGCAATGATGGTCCCAGACTATGCCCTCATCGCAGAGATCATGCTCTTCTCTGAGGGATTCAGGTCAGCCAAGTCACTCTCAACCAAGCTGGTGAACCTTTATCAGCTGGCCAGCAAACAGCTCTCTCAACAGGTAAGGATCATATCCAGTTCTTATATAGCGCATTATCACTCTCAAAGCACTCTACAGATATTACCCCTGATCATTAGTGACTTGTCAATCCCGCACTCATATTGCTCAACACCTTCTTTTCTCTCCTGATGCACCGAATATGTGTTTCACTTGATCGTGTCCCCGGGGGACTTGCCAATAGTGGCAGCCTCAGGCGGCGCACACTACTCTTTACAAGCCACCTCACAGGGTACCCTTTTTACACGCGGGTACCGTGGGACTATCGAGAGACATGCATTGTCCAACAGCACTGCGGAAAAGCCTTACCGGCCTTGCTGGGGTTCGAACTTGCAATCTATTGATCATTATTCCGGAGCTCTACCGACTGAGCTAATCCGCCTCTAACCTGCAAAGAGTCACCATAGACCTGTCTACTGATATCTCCAACACCGACTTCAGGTTCCCAGGTCTATTGGGAAACATACATTGACCATAGCTTTGTTAATTCTGTTCCTCGTTCCTGGAATTTCCTTCCGGTCGAGTTGAGGTCTCTTGACTATTGATTTTTGCAGGCAGCAGATATCTGGAAACGTTCCTTTTTTCCGAGTCTCATTGTTTTTACCAGCATCCGTAAAGCTCATTGAACAAATTTGTATTGAAGTTATATCAGAATAATTGATTCTATTATCGATAACTGTATGTCAGACCTCAACATCTAAGTGATAACATATCCCATTGCACCTTTGTCAGGTCAATGTGTTTGTAGTATGCAAATGCGCTCCAAGTTTCTAGATGTAGAACTGAGCTGGGAAAGAGAAGCCTCAGATACTGTGGTCCCCATACCTGGCACTCTCTTCCTACTCCAGAGTGAAGACATACTACTTTACCTTAGCCTTTGTTATTTATCAGAAGGTTGTACAGCGCGGCTGAGTATTTCCGATATTACTGTTGGTTTATAAGTGTTTCATCTATCCATCTAGATCCCTATATTGTAGCGGTGAGCCATATGTGAAATTTCCCACAGAAATTGTCACAGGATTCAACTTGTCTTATATCTCTGATTCCTATGGGATGAGTGGATACTGAGTGATATGTGCGTCCATGTTCCTGTGTGTCCCACGCTCTTTACAAACACAATGTTGATTGAATGGTAAAGCTGACTCAATACCAATTTTGCATGAATCATTCTAGATGGAAGTATGCAAACCGAGTAGATTGTAGGCCTGAAAGTCATTGATTGAGTTGGTTTATTGGTCAAATTATTGTGAATCATCCCAACATGCGGTCACTTTCCATCACAAAAATGGGTGTCGTATAAAATAGTTACCGGACTACTTCAATACCTACTAGACTGGCTTTGTCTACTTTGTGCTGACACTCCAGAAATGAGGTCTGACAAGTACCTGGAAGGGTGGGGTACTCCAACAAATGATAGCAAACAAACAAAAGTCAGAATAAATGCTTTGTAACATTCAAATTATTTTCCCAAATTCTTGATCACTCCTACGAACAGGTGTATTAGGTACAGATGATTGACAGTGTATTTTATCACTTTGTTTTGTTTTACATATGAATAATAAATGATATTGCTTCGTTTTCAGGATCACCTATGACTTTGGGGAGTAAGCTATCATGACTGTAATTGGCAGTGTTTCTGATCACTTGTTAATATAGTTTCCTTTCACATATGAATGATATCGCTTTTGTTTCAGGATCACTATGACTTTGGAGTGTTAGCTATCATGCCCGTAATTGACAGTGTTTCTGATCGCTTGTTAATTTGTTGTTCTACATATAAATGATATCGCTTCATTTTCAGGATCACTATGACTTTAGGATGAGAGCTATAATGCCTGTAATTGACAGTGTATCTGATAACTTGTTAATTTTGTACTGTTCTACATATGAATGATATTGCTTCGTTTTCAGGATCACTATGACTTTGGGATGAGAGCTATCAAGTCTGTGCTGGTAATGGCAGGGCAGAGGAAGAGACAACAGCAACAATAGTAGGTTTATTCAGTCAAAAGTCTCTCCCATAACAGGAATATTCACCCAGTTGAGTTAGGCACATCTACTGTCTCTTCTACTTCTTCCAGTTTTATTTATTCATTCATTTCGCTCATTTATCTTGCCCTTCTCCCGTAGACCGAAGGGCGTTACGCTAAAATTTGATATACAGTGAAACTTGGAAGATTTATAAGAAATATACAATTCAATAATAGGAATGATATAATACAATTATTCACGACAAATAAATAATCAGCAATGGTTTTTACCAAGGTTGAAGCCATAAACAAATATTGAGTTGGGACAGTTGGTGGTTACTCTCGTGCCAAGTCCCCAGTGTATGCAGTGCAGTGCAGGTTACAGCAATCGCAACCAAAACATAGGTGAGATCAATTGTCGGGGACAAAACTGATTGACTTTGGGACTAGGGTGATTTATTGAGGCACCCTGACTGGCCATAGTGATACCCTGACACCAGAAACCCGTTGACTGTACTCTCACAGTTACTGGTTGTATTAGGCCCTATTCGAGGATTGGGATCAGTGTTTCCTCTAAAAAAAAAATATCACTTAGTCAAAATACAGAAATTTCGGAGCTTCCACAAATGTTCCGACTCGCAAAGATCCTAGACAAGACCTAGTGATCACTTTGAACCAGAGAGTGCTTTAAATGCATCATCTGCAGGGTAATTAGTCTAATTTGGGTTACAATTCCTGGTAAAATATGCCAATTTTCAGCATTCAAATTTTATATTTGTTCGAAAACCCTCTTTTTTAACTATAACCTCAGAAGATCACTGAGTCAAATTGGCAAGCCAGTGCGTCAAAATCGCGTCATATGGGCTTAGAGGAAACACTGATTAGGATGATATTGCAAAGTGAATGACATTGATATTGTCCAGGTATCCCAGTACTATTACATTATGGACAATGCACAACAATGCTCCTTATATAGGATTTATCCATGCTATCTACATTGAGCATTGCAAATATTCCCGTTATTCAGACGGAGCTCGCATACTACAAAATATCCAGAAATGTACTGACTGGTTTAAGATTTTGTAGGCTTCTGAAACTGAAATATAACTGCTATAGACTTGTTAATACCCTACAACTGTTTATTTTCATCTATCATTGATCCATTTTACTTTCCCCAGCGATGAGAGTTCCGAGCAGGAAGCCTTCATTCTGATCCATGCCCTGAGAGATGCTAACATCCCTGAGTTCATAGCTGAAGATGTTCCGCTCTTTGAGAGTATTCTAGCTGACCTCTTTCCTGGCGTGACCCCACCAGCCCTTGAACATGGAACCCTCGAGGTCAGTGGCACCCACTCAAGATTTCCCTGAGCATGTATTGGGATCTGCTTACATAGTTCATAGCTAATAATAATGTTATGTAGCACTTTACATAACGAATATCTCGAGTCCTTTGAGTAGAAATGTGAATCACATGAACACAGGGCACTACTTCAGATATGGAACAAAACAAAAATTGACAACTGGAATATATAGTGAACAGGTGTCTTCAGACTCGATTTGAATGTGTTGAGATCACCCACCAATGCCCACCAAACAACGGGTCTCTGCATGGTGAGCGATTCCACCAATGCCGGAAAGCCCTATCCCCGTAGAACTTTGTATTACAGGTTGGATGGTGAATCGTTTATAGTGCAACCGATCCTGGGAGCCTGGGATGATGCAAAAATACTAAACGCATCGAGAACATTCCCCGCTGGCAAACATAAGATTGCGTTATTGCCAAATCCCTGCCTTAGGTTGTGGTATTTTGTCTTTTCCCTGGTACTCTGAAGATGGGGGAATAACAGACAGAGTAGATGAAGGGATTGTTACAAGACTAGACTAGTGTTCTCAACTTCTCATCAAGACATGAGCCTCCATGCAGCATTGGCCTGGCCAGCTAGAGCTGGTGATACAGCTACATAGCCAAAGGTCTGACAGGCATGGATGCATGTTGGTGGGGCTCTCGGCTGGGGGTGAATTAACCGTTAGGGTTATCAGTCCTACAGTACACATGGCACTGTACATCTCCTCAGATATCAGACACACTTGTTATATGGGGAAAGAGCTATTGTAGGATAACATTGCTTTTAAATTCAACAATCTCCTCCCCTCACAGAAAGCCATTTCGATGGCTGTCCGAGACATGAACCTTCAGCACTGGCCCAGACAGCTAGAGCAGGTTAAGCAGCTACATAGCCAGCTGTCTGTCAGGCATGGATGTATGTTAGTAGGGCCCTCAGGTGGGGGTAAATCAACCGTCAGGGATATCCTACAGAAGGCCCTGTGCATCCTGCCTACGCTGTATCTGGAGACGGGGGATAACGGACAGACAATCATAGTAAGATGTCAACTTGATCTTATGTCAATCAAATGTATTCTTGGGAATGTATACTCACAGAACAATATTCAAGACTGTGTTTGGTGATTTAGGGGCGATCCGTTCTGACTTCCGGGGAATTTGAGCAGCTCCAGCACTGTCCATCTTGTCATTATACCGAGTGACTATGATCCTTCTTTCAGTGTGAATGAAGAGATCAATAAAATCTGTTTCTGGGCATGCCTTAGAGACCTTATTTCTCATCAGACTCCGATAAATGTGATATTGCAGAAAAATATTTGAGACTGTCGATGCTGATTTGGGGTTGAGCCATTCTGACTGACTGACTGACTGGAGCAGTCTCAGCACTGTCAATCTTGTCATTATTTTGAATGACTATGATCCTTCTTCAGTGTGAATGAAGAAATCAATAACAAAACTTTCCTCAGAGAATGTATACGGGCATGCCTCAAAAGACCTTATTTCTCATCAGACTCTAAGAAATTTGATAATTACAGAAAAATATTTGGTACTGTGGATGCTGATTTTGAGGTGAGATATCTGATGTTCTGTCTTCCAGTGAATTTGAGTAGTTTCAGCACTGTCCATCCTATTGTTATTCGGAATGGCTGATTGGCTATGATCCTTCTCTCAGTGTGGATGGAGAGATCAATTAATCTATTTCTGGGAATGTATACGGGCATGCCTTGAACGACCATATTTCTCATCATGCTCCCAAGAAATGTAATATTGCAGAACAATATTTGAGACTGATTTGGGGTGAGCCATTCTGACTTCCAGTGAAATTGAGCAAATTCAGCACTGTCCATCTTGTCATTATTCCCAGTGACTATGATCCTTTCTTCAGTGTGGATGAAGAACATACAAGCAATATCCTCACGTTTATTGTATAGTGTTTGTTTCTCCATCAACATGCTCAGAGTGTTTCATGAATATATAGGCTGTTTGAACACACTCTCTGACAATCCCAGAGTATGATGCTTTGATTTTGCTTCTATGACATTGTTGTTACTATAGCTACCCAACAACTCATCAACATGTGAAATGCCACTTTTACTCCCGAGCAACACATCCATTCCATAGACTAACTGTAGTATTTTCAAGGGAGAACCTACATACATACAGATGTCAGACCGACAGTTAGTATAAATTGCCCAGGTCTGAATCTATGAAGCTCATGCTTGGTAAGTGTGTTCCCCACAATGATCACATGATCAATGTTGTTGGTTAGGAGTCAGAGTAATCGTAGGTCAATGGACATCAAGACAAGTACTAGTCACTAATCTTTTCAGCTCTCTGGTTTGTTTTACCTTACATCAGAAATCCCATGGGAAGAGAGCCAAGGTTGAGACATTCCTCATCAACCCTAAGTGTGTTACGATCGGTGAGCTGTACGGACAGACTGATCCCAACACGCTGGAGTGGACTGATGGACTACTGGCATCAGCTATTCGTAGATTCTCCAAAGACAGCAACTCCTTCGCTGGTGATAATGCCGGAGTGAAATTGGAGGGGATAGACGATACTGTACACTCACATACACCTGGGGGCTACAGTGATGTGAACAATTCAAAGGTAATTCATTATCTCATCGGTCCCAATTAGGCCAGGTGAGATATAGTAGTCAGTTTGCCATTTTCCCCATATTCACTCGTGCTGATCGCCATAGCATCGGCTGCTATATGGTAACGCTTCCATGGCAGGAATTACTTTCATCGAGGGGTACCCTATGGTGGGGTACCCATGGGTGTCAAGGGGTTTAGTAGCGAGGTACCGCAGAGAGGTTTATGTTTGTCTGTGTGTCTGTCAAATTTTTCCACGAATATCTGAAGTTTTGACAACCTAAACTCGATTACATTTCACACAGGGGTAAATAGTTACTAAATACATAGTTCCTCAGAAATGTATGTGTCCGGGTTAGTTAATTGTCCTCTTTTTCCCATGATATTTGAGAATCGCAATTCTTGATTAATTCCAAACTTTGCAATAATGGTGGAACGACACAAATTACTGAGGGAAATTTTTTCTCTAAAAATGCAGAATTTGATTTGGGGACAAATCGTGAATTTGGCGAATTTCCTGCCATTTCTGTCTCGCCTGAAAATTGTTCGAGAGGAGACATAGTAATCACTTTGTTGTGTGTCCGTCTGTCTGTTTGTCCGCCTGGTTGTATGTGCACGATTATATCTTTTCGCGATATCTCGTGAACCATAAATGCGCTCATGCTGAAATGTTTGTGTCGAGCTGTGTGGAGGTGATTTCTCGTTGCAGAGCACTTTTCGCCACGAAGACCAAAATGATTTGCATCAATTTGAATATTAGTTGAAAAGTGGACCAAAAGCTTGTGTACAAGATATCTCATGATTGATAAATGCGTTGTTGATGCAGTTCGGTATATATGATAGCTATGGAGGGTAGACAGAACCTATTAGATTTTCAGCCTGAAATACGTATACTACTACTACTATTTGTGGTGGTACGGTGGTACCACCAGCTCCCCACCCTCTCCCCCACAGTTGGAAGAGGGTGGTACTAGTATTTCATTGCTTTTGTTTCTTCTTCCATATTACCAGGCTGGTTCTATCAGCAGCCATAGGGACCCTCACCAGCAGACCAACCACAGACGTTTGTCTGAGGCTGGTACCTCAGAGGTGTCCCACAGTGGTACCACCATGGCCCCCCATAGCTGGTGGTGGGTTGTCCTAGATGGACCTGTAGACACCATGTGGGTAGAGAACTTGAACACTGCTCTCGATGACAGCAAGCTGCTCTGCTTGGCTAATGGAGAGAGGATCAGTCTAACTCCTGCGATGAGACTACTCTTTGAGGTGGACAATCTGGCTCAGGCTAGCCCAGCTACTATCAGTAGATGTGCTATGGTGTACCTGGTAAGAATTATCAGGGAGCTGCACATGCGGGAGGGGGAGGGGGGTGAAGTAGGGCCTGAACACTGTCCTTGATGACAGCAAGCTGCTCTGCTTGGCTAATGGAGAGAGGATCAGTCTAACTCCTGCGATGAGACTTCTATTTGAGGTGGACAATCTGGCTCAGGCTAGTCCAGCTACTATCAGTGGATGTGCTATGGTATACCTGGTAAGAAGTATTAGGGAGCTGCACAGGT
>JAUOBX010290723.1:0-11238 GCA_032360705.1 Eupentacta quinquesemita
CGCGCCGCCCCGGGGGACGGAAAAATAGTGTTCGTCATGTAACATATAATATGCATTGGATCGTTAATTAGTTGCAGATTTTATTATTTAACTTGTTATTTAACATTTTCAACAAATAATATCGAATGGATAAAATGTTGTACTGAAAATACACGGTAAGACAGCGAAGTTAAACAAACGCTAATTCAAATACCTGTAGTACCCTTCCTACTGCCATAAACCATGTATACACTAATACAATAAATTATTTCCATCTTACACATAGTCTGGAAGCGCATCATGTGAAGCCTATAATGACGTCAATGAATGGGTATGGGACATGTCTCCAATCAAAACATGCCTCTATTCAAAGTGAGATCATATTTGTTTTCCTAAACCCTGAATAGATTCACCTTTCTAGCTAATATTCCCTATCTACCTCGCTCAGTTAAGTATTACCTTTGATTCCGGTCGTAGGCGCTGACACCCCTAATCCCATCATGTTTGGTTAGTGTCCGTCATACTGTTATTCCTCAATAAACTCGGATTAGGAAGGCGATGTGAAGTTTATGGTAAAAACCTCGTGCGAATCTTCACAGCAAAATAGTTTCGAATAAAGTTCCGGTAAGGTATATCAAACTGATCACGACCGTTTTGTGATCAAACACAGTGTAATTATTATACATACAGTATATATGATATAATAGTAAATCGCAGTTATTACATTCAGTGCGGAGTCATTACATTCAGTGCAGCAAGCATTAGTGCCATAATGGCGACGAATTGCACAGCATCAATGTTCGGATCTGCAGGTTTAGAAACGCTAATGACTGGTTTCTCAGTTATTTGAATCGCATTGCATCGTATCATTTATGTATGTATGTTATTTCCATTATTGTTCTCTACTATCAATGTATCTCGCGACCACTCATAGCCAATGTGAAAACGCAATCAACAGGCACAATATAATTAAGTGAACAATTATAACCATTCATGTAACACTGATGAGGGATCGGAACATCCACATCCCGGATCATTAACTATAGATCAACAAGCACTGTGTTAATAGATGATACTTCGATAAGTTCGATTGGTGAACAACTATCATCGTGCTTTCTAGAGATGTTTGGAGACGTACATGCTACGTTGGTGGAGGCTGATATCTATACTCCCTCGTTCTCTTCTTAGTGCATCCACATGCCATGTCTATGCACCGTTTACCAGTTTGCAGATATTACCCTGATCGCAGGAGGCGGTACACACTTCGATAACCTCGGAGCGTATGTGGCAGCAGCTGGCTCCGTTTGCTTTCAGTCTCCTCACAGGTTCCCAATAACGAAAATGGGAAAACGCAATGAAGATGGAACACCTTGCCCAAAGACGCACCGAAAAAGCCATTGCAATCTACGGGTCACCTGTACAGAGTTCAACCAACTGAGCTTATCCGATCTACATACTATGCAACATATGATCCATCTGGTGCCAATGGGCCAAGTAATAAATAAGGGACGCTAAATTTGCAACATCGCCTACTTCGTGCAACTCAAGAGTAAACTCAATCGATGCGGAGTAAATGTGTATAAGCTGGTCTAAGTAAGAAATTGCTATACAGTAGAGAATATAAATAGAACTGGAATCATGTCACTGTAATATGCAGTACCAGTACATGACCAGTACACGACCAAGGGTGCCGGAAACTCTAGCGGGCGCATGCAATATTTAAAGCGCTTGCCTTCGTGGAGTAGCGCCTGACCTTGATTGAGTAGTTATGACAGAACGGAAGTATCGGCGTTTTGAATCATAAACTTTCACCCAACTCACGCTGCTATTGGCTGATTCACGACGTACGTCAATGTTAAACACACTGTTAAAGGTACGGGTACAGGGTCTTCAGTATCGTATTCGATTTAATTCAGACGTCGATTGTGATCTGGTATTGCGATTTCACGGCTGCCAAGGGGTTATTAAGAATAAACTACTGTATAATTAATTAAATTTCACTACTTGACAATCTTGACATCACGACATAACGACCAGGAAAGTTCTATTAAAAATATGTTTATACACGGAAGAGTAACGGCATATGTTTCACACGAGACGTCCGTGTGTTCCTGCATGCAACTATCTAACGATGCTCACTGTCTACAGACGAAGTACATACATATCGTATGATTGTCTCAAATACATCGCATATGATGATGATCCCCGTGTAGTGGAATGATGCTATATAAAACGTTAACAAGAAGATATATACCTCTTTGTTTGTTCAGCAGTCAATAAATGACACGGGCTATTGACGTTGATAGAGATATGAGAAATTCATTTTCTGAGGCTGCGAGAGATAGTACTTTGTGATTTATTATCGTACTTAGTGCAAGACTGCATCTTTATTGATGAACAATGTTGGAACCCGTGCGCTTACACTAGCTTCAACAGTTGCAGTGAATTCCCTTACGTCAACATTTGTTTCATTGACCTGACCTCGGGCTTGGAAGTGCCCGGTACTGGTACATAATCACACACATATATATATATATATAACAAACGAATGGTTTTTTATAGCTCGATAAGAAATCACGCGACACAACATTGCGTATTCACTTCCATGGCTGATTGAGCAATGGCGCCCAGTTGTCAGGATTTACAACCCAATGTTGGATTCTAGAATAACCGAACAGGTGATGTGGAGAAAGGGTTAATTAATTGCCTTTGATTCAGGTATTTATGCCATCATTATCATCTTGCGTGTGTGTGTATTCTTTCGCTGCAGTCTCTTTGAAATTCAAAACGTGTTTGTATTCCTCCTGAGTAAGCAAATTCTTCACTACAATCGTCGATAGGTAAATTGCAACTTGAAAAATGAGCAGAAAAAATCTGGTCTTGACTAAAATGGAAAGCCGAAGCGCACAATCTCGGGGTATTTTCAGATTGTTCGATGGGTTACTCTTATTATAGAGCAACATTCATCATATTTGTTGGATACAGGGAGCATATGTCTTAAACTGATAAAATGAATGTTTCCAAAACACTTTGGGTCTATAGACGTGCTAAATTGCTTCACTTCCCATCTGAGGCGACCTGAAAATGCTGAGAGTTTGTCTTGGACGCGGCCCTAATGTCAGCAATTAGTCATTACCCACTAGAGTCCTACCCCCACTCACAAATACCTGTCCACGCCACTGGGTATTGCTTTGTTACTTTAATTGGTGGAGTATGTAGTATGGAATACAAAATCATAATGTTTTCATTGGTGTATCCATGAAGATATTACATGCCTCGTACGGTTATGGAGTGTAATGACTCTTGGAGCACCATGGTTATATCGTCTACTCATATTTTCCTCCATTTTCAACCTGAATTCAAATGTATGAAAACGAAAATGTACTGATGGCTTGTCTGCTTCTATTTCAGCCTGATAAGTATGGAATGTCATGTAGAATATTAGAGCTTCTGAAGCAGTATGTTGCCTAAACATACATCCTATTTTGAAGAAAACGTTGTTCATTATTATGTTACTTTCTTGATCCTATGCATTTATTCTGACGTTCCGATATTGTATTATTATTTCATTGATAAAAGTAATGTAACCTACATAATATGTGACCTAGGTGCAATATGTTCTCAAACCTCTGAATACACCCTTATATTTCCTATGTATTCTTGTCTCCACATTCAGTTTTCCAATTTGCTTGCGCTTACATGGAAACATGTGCTTCCTAACGTTCCATGCATGTATATTATAAACCACCCCGCTGATTCATTCCCGTGTTTGGTATGGTTATTAGGATAGGAGGCACCAATTGATTTATGTATGTTGTCCCTAAAGGCAATCAAGCGACTGCATATCCATCCTTGATGAAATCACGGTAACATGTGATTCGTGCCCACAGTTCAGAAATATCAGTTATCTCACATGATCTAGGGCGTAAATAAAATATTCTCGATGGAATTGATGTAGATCATTTTCACTCTTCACCTGTTAGCTCTATCCCCGAACCTGAAAGCTTTCCACTTGACCTGATTTTACGAATATTTTATTTTTATTCCATATTTATTTGACGCAGGTTTACTATATACAATAATGCACAAGTCAAATGTATGAAATTCCATTGCGTCAGTTACTCGTTAATTTTATCAGTCAGTTACTTGTTAATTGTGGAGCGTGGTAGATCGGTTGGCTAGAGCATCGAGCTAGTAGTCCAGAGAATACGGGTTCACGCCCGCGTTGTACTCTTGAGGAAGGTGCTCTATCCCGATTGCTCACAACGAGTGGGAGGTGATTTGTGAATTGCCGTCTGCGTGCCATTCTCCTCGCCTTGAACACCTCCACCCACCCCCTCGCATTGAGGTCACGCTTCAGAGGCATTGTCTTGGTCCGTGAGCCTGGCTATGGTTTTCAGCTGACAAGAGGGTTGTATCCAGGTATGCATCTGTGCCGGCTTGTATGGGTTCAGAACCCGTGTCTGCCGAGTAAACCATGGAACCCCCCTCCCCAATCGAAGACCCCAAAAAACAACAATCAGAAAAAAACGAACAGTATAACAGTATCAATGAACTTTGATCAGAATCCGTCACAAAGTTGAATAAAATAAAGAAATGAGTGGACATGAACGCAAATGAGATATCGCAACTCTGAGGCTAATATACAATACTGCACGAGAAGTCCGATGTATAAAACGTCATTGCGTCAGTTACTTGTTAATTGTATCACAGTATAGGCCTAAAAGGACAAATTGTCAATGAACTTTGATCAGAATCCGTCACAAAGTTGGATACAATAAAGAAATGAGTGGACATGAACGCCAGTGGTATTATCGCAACCCTGAGGCCTATATATAAATATTGATCAAGAAGTTAAATGTATGCAACATCATTGCTTCAGTTACTTGTTGATTGTATAACAGTATAACAGGACAAACTGTCAATGACCTTTGATCAGAATCCGTTACAAAGTTGAGTAAGATGAAGAAATAAGTGGACATGAACGCCAATGATATATCGCAACTCTGAGGCTTATCCACCTTATTTGTGCGTAGCGGTCTGACTTTCCACGGACCATGCACGGACGTAGAAAGTCTTCAATCAGGTGGATTCTATATTATCGTCTGTATACTGAGACTACAAGGAAGAAGAGGGGTAGAAGATTTCAATTTTTACTATCACTTAAGTAATACTCATTTTGTAGTTTATGTTAACATACTCACAATTATCAACATATAGGTTTTTTAGCCTTATCATTATAGGAATATGCTATATTCGCCTCCAGGATTTTCTTTCAAATCACGTGAATCAAACTTCTTGCCGACTAATGATACCTCACTTTATCTAAAATAGTTGTTCGTGTGTTGTATCATAACTTTTCAATGAAACCAACTACGGGTGCATGCCTTGGTGGATTCGGAACATAAGCAGTGTACCCCCAATGATAGCATTCTCTATAACAATTCTTCACTAACGTTTTATTATCTTGTTACACAGCCCAACGATCAGTCATACATTTTTAATGAGGCCGACACTGCCTTTATATAATGGTTTTGGGATGAAGCATACGAAAAACCACTCTAGAATTTACGACGATGGGGAGATTTGAGTGCAGAACATGCCAATTTAAATCATTCCGACATACATTCAATGAATGATGAAAAAGCTGTCATCTTGACGAAGGAATGACGATATTGTTGTCGCAGGAATGGAGGAAACAACATCCAGTACACTGGTCATGCTGGTGTTCGAGTTGTAGTAGGCTGTATATATAAAACTCGTCTGCGAATCATGAAGAGACATTCGCAGTGCGGTTGTGTTATTGTTTCTTCAAGCAATAAATAATAAAATATCACCACACTGTATATATAGATAGATAGATTGTTCCAGTGGCCACTTCACTGTCCCACTGGAGATCAGTGAGGGAAATGAGCTTCTCAGTACCCCATTTGTCCCCAAGTACGAATGAGGGTTCACCGAGAAGAGTCAAGAGGGTTAATACTATTACGATTCTATGTACTAAGACGGTGATACTAGTAGATATAATATGTGACGGCATTTTTAGGACGAGGAATAATCATGCTGATCTGTCATTGGTAAGATCGCGGTGTGTGGCATCCAGGCTGTATCAGAGAATTGAAGAAGGCATATCAATGTTCAGATATGTGTGGGGACACATGACCAAACTGACGATGCTGTATCAAACTATTAGGACGTATGTGACAGAGGATCATAACTATACACAACATATCAACAGAGTATAGTTATCCTAGTCCTGCCTGTTGAATTGTTAATATATGAAACTATGATCCCAATTCATGATAGTATGGTGCATTATTCTAGGAAGCATATTTATGCTCACAATAGTGTTGAGTCTTTTAATATGCTCTTAAAACGATAGCCCCGTCTCTCCGTTGATTTTAGTTCCGAAACTGAGCTTTTATATACAGTCATTCAGTGAGAAATGAATAATTACTCGCCGTATGGTAAGAATGACTGACGGAAATTTTCATTTCTGAGGTTATGCCAGAAGGTGCGTAGGTCGAGCATATCATGTACGAACTTGTTCTCAACTTGGACGGATCATTAACGATTAGATGTGAGAAGCTAATTATTACATTCGTCATGAAGCATTAAAGTGGGTTGGTTCAACTTCATATTCGGCAGTGTTTAATTATATGATAATATCCAGTTCCTAAATAGCGCCCACCATTGATGTGAAGCGGCCTTGAAGCGCTCAACATATATATATTACGCTTGTCAAGAGGAACAGACTCGCACTCTATTCTTGAGAGAAAGTTACAGGTACAGACCTTGCTGTTTAGTTCAATTGGGATAGTCCTATATCAAATGGCAAATTATACACATGGGAGTGTTGCCCTGTGATAGTTAATGTGAAAACACTATCGAGACAATGCGCATCAACCGGGAATTTGGAGTCTTCTTTATTCAAATTATTCAGCGTTACAGCAGAGTCAGCTATGAAGAAGATGCGACGTAAGAATCATGAACTGTGTATGGGTGAAGAAGATTGACAATATTATGCAAAACAACCTCACATAGACCCAGTTAAGTGTTACATCATGCTTTGTATAATGTACATGGTCCACGGTTGACGTTGGTTAGTGATGCGTTCTTAGATTCATCAAGTATATAACTTCACGGTCGTCTGAAGCTGATAGATAAGTATCCGACCGTCACGGTTGTTTGATAGATGACGCTCAAGGTCAGTTCAGTCAGGGTCGTGGGGCATGCCGGATTATTCGTCATGGTAGAAGACAAGGATATGTTTCATGCAATATTAATAATGTGTTGCGCAATGACAGTAGGCTGTCAAAATTCTGAATTAATGAGCGTCGGGAACTTTCTGATTTTCATATTGCGCTCAAACATGATTCTCTTGCAGAAACTACATAGGGAGTAAAGAGTGTGTTTCAGGCTCACTCACAACGCTATGCAACAAATTCAATGTAGGCATGTATATTCCATCACTGAGGTAAACAAACATATAAGGTTAGGTTATCTCATGTTATTCATTCAATTTTGCCTGGAAAGTAATGGGCATCGAGGACGGCACGAGATGCTGAATATTCAACTGATTCGTTCTGCCGGGGTCTTCGGTTAAATTTGCGAGAATTTGCATTTGAAGAAAATGAAATACCATGATAGTTTGCATTGTACAGCGCAAGGGCTATTTATTTATTTTTCCTTCTAAGCTGTTCTTGGTAGTCATACTAGAAATTCGATGAGTCTAGTTGTGTACTATAGTGTCTGTTTATATTTATGTTGTGCTTTGCACTTGAGCTCACTAACGTTATCTGTTTACCTACTTTCTATGATATGTTTTTTTCTATCGACGCTCGGCTCAAGTTTCCAAAATGTGCCATACTTTGCCCGCCTATCCTAACTAGTACTTACCAGGTCTCTATATCTTCACATTTTCGTGATAGAAAATCGATGAAGATGCTATAGAAGTCGGCAGATGGGAATTAGAAGTGTTATTTTCAACGTGAACATTGCGATGCTGGCCAAATAATTTACAGAATATCTCTGGAATAAAAATTTTACGACTATTTATCGATGTTCACGATTTTGGTATGACCATTACAACAGTTCCAGTTTATTCCTGCTGGAAGAACTGACAAGTGAATAACACTGAACGTGTAGTGTAATCACATAATTCCCTGTTTCTGACGCATATGGGGAAGGTAGTAATCTCAGAGCCATCTGATGACGTTAATCGACGATGGTTATCGACTCTTGATCCCACTAGCCTGCATAGAATTAGTAGATAAGACTGCGCTGCATTCGTCGGAACAAGTTTTGGTTAAAACTGATTTATCTTCATTTTTAGACAGAAACACATGATACATACTGTATCTAATGTTGGTAAAACGTATAATAGGCGCAACTTCACTTGTGGTGATAATACCTGCATTTCCCGCGCGATAGTGATCGTTGCTGCCCAACCGTCGTATTGTAAATAATGTTTGCCAATTGGCTATATCTATCCAAGTGGTAATAAAAACTCAATCGAGGAGGTCACTAAAGTGATCAGACGCTAAGAAAATGTCTTAGTGTCTGCCTTTCCAATTTGACCCGTACTGGTAATATCGATTGCATTATTGTGTCGTTGTCTTATCTCTTATCTTAGTACGACTACCGGATTGGATTCGCCTTTCATTTGTTATTCCTTGCCGGAGGAAAGAGAAGTCTATGCAGCCTTGTGTGTGAATGTGTGCGTGTGTATGTATGTTTGTGTGGGTGAGTATGTGGTATTTCTCGTCTACACGATATCTGTTCAACGCAAACACGTAACGAGTTCAAATTCAGTACATAGGTTACATATATGGAGAGGGAGAACCCTATTGTTTTTGGTGTAAGGTCAAGGTCCTTCAAGGTCAGGAGAGGGCAAAACTCGAGATGCTTGTCTACACGATAGTCGATTCGACTCTAGCAGGAAAACAAACTTTGTAGATGTAGCTGTGATGGCACCTGCACATTACCATACTTCGACTGTTGACCAATGTTGTCATCTTAGGCGAGCGGCCAGAGGTGGTTTTTGGTCGACTTAAGTACCCCAAAGGTGTTAAAGCACTGCTATAGCTCATTTTACTCGTAAACGTGTCTAGTTTACGAATATCGCTGTCGTGGAGCTCAAAAGTGGGGCAAACTCCCGTGAGGCTGACTCAAATGAAGCCTTATCAAAGAACTTTGAATGAATCTGAGTCTTTTTGAGAGACGACATAATGTTTCCGATCCGTGCATAAACACATCTATCCTAACGACACTTGAATGAAGCTACAACTATGAGTGGTATAACCTATGTCAATCATAGCGAAGGTATGTGGAGCAATATTTGATACTTCTGCGTCCCGTTTAAAACAGGTTTAAAGGAGCATTCCATGGATACAAGAGACATATACGAGTAGGGTATATATTGATAACATCCAAAGATTTTTCACATTTTTTCGCGTGCATCTCTCACATGATTGGCAGTTTGATGGTGGTGAAAATGACAATCGGGAATTTACGGCAATATTAGCAGATTTAAAGGAGCACATAACAATTTTGAACCTGTTTACTATCGCCTTCAAATTATTCAAGATTCTAAACAATTTAGCACATGTCTTCACCGTAGATAGTTACGATTTCCATCAAATCAGCAAACTGGTCCTCCGCATAATTGTGTAGGCCCTATGCTTGCATATGACTCCTATATTTCAATCAATGTAATTTTGCTTTGATATTGTCATTAAATTATATGACTTCATATTATGCGAACCCCAGCCTAATCGAAAGTAATCATTTAATCGACTTAATGCTTCATCAGCCTCGCTCCCTAGTCTCCGCATTCAAATCTCCGTCAGAGTCCATAGCAAAGTTGTACCTGTTCTGACACATCTCTGCTGCGAGACATGAGCATAGTTCTGTACACGGAATCCCATTCTGAGACATGTAGCCTACATTTTTTTACACACCTGCACACTGTGCCGCGATCTAAACATTTACAAATTAGCTCTTCCATCAATTTTGCGGCTGTACTGTCGTCGAAAAGTATGGTGTGATCACGCTGTCCGTTTCTTAAATCCAGCCATGACCGATCGGTGAGGAGATGTGTGGCTTAGCAATTGTCGAACACAGCCATATTATATATCTGACAATCAGCTCCAAGGAGTGTTGACACGGCAGTAATCCCGCGAGTGGGGTGTACTCTTTTACCCTTCTCTCAGCTCATTGGCGTTGTCTTCTGTGTTCCGCTTCCCGCCGTGGACAACACCCACACAACATTCTGTCCGTGCAGGTGCCAGGTTTCTTGTCCCCATAGTTCGTGAATTTGTGTACGAGGCAACTTTGTTGTCCTGAATGACTTTGTGTCTTTGACCATCATTTTTTACCGACTCCACGAAATGATGATGCAGAATCGCACCCAGTAAGTACATGCACCGCTAGAAGGATGGAGGAGAATGCTGGTCCCAGTGAACTACAAATCTGGTCTGCAAAGAATATACCTCCTGTCTGTAGTTGCGCAGATATAACCCAATATTTGAAATAGGCAATTTTAATAGGGCCATCCTGTCGCTTGGACGAGCAATACCGAGACATCTGTATCAGCAGAGTCAATGACCTTGAAAGTTTCTTTCTGATCACTGGATGCAAACTCTTTATCAGGTTTGTCGGCATGCAAAATCATACGGGTGTCCGGTTATTCGCGTGTACAGAAGAGTTCTGGTCAATCAATAATGTTCTCCGATGTTACCCATTCAACCATCTCCTCTTTCTGGTGCCGACCGCCAGATACAGCTTCTGAGAAGAAAGCAACCGTCCAACTGTCCCACATGGTTGCACACATACTGCGAGAGGGACGCCGCAAGAGTTCTGTGTGTCGTAAGAATCTATTTCACATGGGAATGGATCGTCCAGAAATCACCTGGTATCGCTTGGTACAGTGTTGCCCTCACATCGAATCTTTTTGTCGGTCTCGCGGATTCCTTGTCGTACGATCGAAAATATCTACGTCTGTGTTGAGTGGAGGTAACATCGGCGTTTCTGACTTTGAACACCTACTTCCAGTGTTTTCATCAGGGCAGCTTCCGATGTTTTCCGCGTTGGAGTGTGCACAAACATGTCCGAATTGATTTCAGTGGCTGACTCACTATGAGCTTCATGCTGACATCCTCTTCAAATTCAGGGATTGCAGGGCCCAGCGGAGGATGAATGATTAATTGTGTACGTAGTACAATTTGGGTGTCCGGCTCCTCTTAGCGTCACGTCCTC
>JAUOBX010290834.1:0-11238 GCA_032360705.1 Eupentacta quinquesemita
CGCCCCCCCCCCCCCCCCCAAGCCTACCCCCCCCCCGGAATGACGAACGATAACGTGAAATGCATGCCAATCCGGTAGGCAAGAACTAACCCTGTCCCTGTCTGGTTTTTTTCATGAAAGGTGATTCCACGTGGAACGAACGTTTGGATTTCCAATTTTCTCCTCGTTCACCTTAGCGTCTAATATACTAATATCCCTATATATACTGTAACGTGATGCCACGCTGATGCTCAGGGGATTTGGTAATGGGATGGAGTCGAAGATTTAGCGTATACACACTATACCGTGTGTATGACGAAAATAATGAAAATGAGTGAAACACGAGCATAACACGAGCATATCTTGAGTAGGGATAACAATGGTGATATCCTGAAACGAATTATTTTTAGTAACTTAATATCGATTCTTCAGTGTACCACCCGCACTGGGATGTTTGTGTGGAACTGTGGGATTAGGGTTGCTGATGAATTAAACAAATACGAGTAATCTGCGTCAGGTCACAACATATGTTTATATAATTATCTAATCCTTACAAGATTCATTCTTCAATCCACATTGCAGCAGTATACCTGGAACCGGTATCTGATGTATATTGCATAGGAAGTTGGACGTAACGAAGTATTCAGTTTATTCGATCAATTCCTCTATGTCACATTAATGCCGCAACGCTTCTAAGAACAATATTGTATCTATGATCCGAGATCAGTGATGAGGTGATGATGAAGGCCTATGCAGTCGCGAAGCATGGGTTCTTACCAAGTCTAAATACATGCCGAAGAAGGCTGTTTGGATTGAATTACTCCAAGGTTCTCACCTTTGGAGGTTAATAGTAATCAAGGGAAATTATCATTGCGAAGCGCTCTAATATGTGGGACCCACAATTGAAGGCGCTGTGAGAAAAATTCAAAAATGTGATTCGTTGAGGCTCTGCTATGTCCTACATTTTAGTAGGTGCAGACAACAATCATTTCCAGCTAAAATTAGACATGCCTGCCGAATGCCTTTAGTCATGCTTACCTGAGCTGTTAACCACAGCTCGGGTAAGAGTGATTACTGGCCCCCTGCTGGTCACAGGTACTGTGGTTACTGTCTAAGCCGAATATACGGAGCGTTCGTTTGATCCAGACTTCATTCGAATCCGAAGAAAAGAGAATGTGTATGACATCAGTTAATGTGAAAACATGTAAAAAGTTGCCAGAACTCATTCGGAAGAACACAAATTGCTAGCATTATTACACCTCGCGATGCGATTATATTGTGTCATAATGTGCGAATGATCCCTATAGCTCAGTCAACTGGGGCAACTGGTTGACCCTCCTCCCTCCCTACCCCGACTCCACTCAAGTGTGTGGGCTACATTTCATTTGTATAAATTGCCCCGGAATGTGTTTTCAGTCTCGTTTTAGCTACTGTAAATTGCCATCCTGGAGCATGCAAATCGTCACATTCCCAGGGTTAAATTCTTGAATAGAAATACTCTTTTCTAGGAATGCCAATGACCCGAACGTCTACCCATTTCTATTATTGAAATATTTCTATATATTGCTTCATAAGCCTTGCCGATGTAACTGATATGAGTGATCGTCAACACCTTCTTCACGAAATGGCTCTAATAAAAAAATATTGGCGGTAATGCATGTCGATCACTTTCGGGTCGAATATCTAGTGATTATTGCGCATTTTCTTCCAATTGGGGCTAAGCGGCAATTGACCGCATATTTTCGATGCTATTCTGGCTTGAAGTCATCGTGGCTATTGCTGTTGTTCTCAACACTCACCTTGGAGATCAGCCACATTATAGTGTCTCGATGCGTGGATGCAGAACTTTGCCCATGAAACTAGTCTTAAAGAACTCACTCAATGGCACATATACTCACATGCTGATAGCGGCTTCTAATATCACACATACCCAATACAACGTGACATTGCCACTGTCATTTCTACCCCCCACCTGCTAGGCAAGTTATCCTCTGGGAGCCCACACATCGCAGAAGGAACAGATACAGACAACGTGTACACAATCGTTGACACTCTGAAAAGGGACACCGAACTGAGGGAACCGACAGAAACTATCGGGTGTGAGACGGATGGGAAGATTGGTGAAGCCATGCTAGAACTCGCCAGCTGTTTTCTAGGAGTATATATAGTAGTACAGCACAGGAATGGTTGTGACGTGGGTGTATGTAAAAAAACATGCACACATGTCTTCAGGTCTGTCTCGATACTATGGACGTTATCTGTACACTATTTGCTCAATGAACTGGGCTAACACGAACTTTGTCGGGAGAATATTATCGGCAAGAATCTAAAACTAGTAAATAGTATGGCAGAAAACTATGAACTAGTTCCATAGAGCGTATTATACGTATGAGTAGGCTCACTGTCTCGAATTGTATTTTCTGATTGGCTACTGTTCTTGTGAGGCATCGGTTATTATTTAGTATTGTAGGGATGAGATTAGAGATTAGGGTTAGTACAGCCCACCACATAATTGTTTTCGAGACAGTGCCCGTTAGCTGTGTATAGTGTATGTTTTAGCACGAACTAATAACTTATCATATCACAAATTAGCGTTGACTTCTTCAAAATGCATCCATTAGTCACTTTTCTATTGCTAATATCACTAGTTTCATCGAGGCATTTGCTCTTCAAGAAAAAACACTATCTAATGAATGACATAATTCACGGTTGATACATATAATGCATAGACCAATTAGGATAGCGACATGCTCTGTTGTTCGTTCGATCAGCGCGGCCTTGCTTCTCAGACTGGATAAACATGGTCTTACTCGTTCGCTAATTACCACCCCCTCTGAAAAACTAGCAATACACCTTGATAGGTAAACGATGATCATTCCTGATCATGTGAAATATTCCCTCCCCCGGCTCGTATGAAGGTCGTGCAGAGAACGTGTTACTGCTAACGGAAGAGTTACATAGAGCCGTATACTGTATAATTATAATTTGGGATGTATTCGATCAGTCACGTCACGAATACCGTTTTTAGCAACGAATGATATGCAATGGCCTCATATTTCTCTCTTCGCACAAGGATACACCTCAATACAGTATAATAGGTTTATCAGATTTATTGGCTGCATGTTTGTACAGACGGGAATTAGATGAAATTGATGATATTTGCAGTATAGCTGGGACATCCAGTATTTTTCATTCGAGTATTGCGTATTGTTCTCTCCTTAACGGATTTGAAATATAGACGAATATCGTGAATTTTCTATGGCAGCCGCCAATGTGTTACATCCGTGACGTCAGTAGACACAAACATTGTAGATTTGAAACAGACCAACATTGTAGATTTGAAAGTTCAAATGTGCGATTCAGGATTTCGATATAAGCTCCTTCCTAATGAACAAGATGAGACGTAATCCTCTTACATTTCTATTGACCTTCAATACTGTACTGACCTTTTAAATAAGGTCTTTCTATTTTCTGTTTTGCAAACTCCTGCAACGTGTTCACTTGCTTTGTGAGGGAGTGGGCGAGAAATTTAGTAGGGAAAATTAGTAGTCGAGAATCAGTGCGTTCTCGCCTGCCCTTATACAAACCCAAAAAACGTCGAAACACGTCACACTCGATGATAATGACGAATATTCTGTATGTAATGATTATGACATGATCACCCCTCTTTATTGTATTTAAAAACGTTAATATGTTAACGACATACTGTTGGGATAGCATTTTTGCATTCCCTCATTTGGAATAATTATGCTCCGGATTGACAAGAATGAATTTATTGCAACTGCTGAATGCCTTAGGTTAAATTTTACTTCAATCAAAACACTTCATCAGGCGTGATTTGTTTACATAATAGTCAGCTTCCAGCTCCATGCAACATGCCGAAACTGGCGTTGCTTCAGGCATAGACGTTGGTGTTTCAGCAGTTGGGAGTTTGATTGACTGTATGCGCACTCACTCATTTGTTTACTAATCATGAGGCTATGACAACACCGATTTGCGATAATAAGTGCTGGTTTCTAGTTGAGAATATCTAAAAAAGGAATTCGCATCCATGTTGGATAAATCTCAAATGTAACGTTACTCGTTGTAGCAAAACTGGCTCTCTCGTAGATTCAAATCCTAATTTTATGACGGAATCCCGTGAATTGGTATGAGCGGAGCGAAGTTTAGTCCTCGGTTATTGTTTGGTTGTAGGGGAGCCTAGTTTGTAATTACACATGGAGCCTGCCACCATTCAGACACCCTTTCAGTCTTGTATTTTAAAGAAGTCACATGGGGGAGGGCGATCCCCAAACTTCACCCATAATCTAACGCGACCCTAATACGCGTCAATTACGTACTTGAATATGCCCTATCATACACAATTTTGAACCAAGTTGGTGTACCCCACGTGCACTGTATATAGGCTCCTTCATTTCACCGGAAGCTTCAATACGTGTATATTTGTTATTGTTTACAGATTCACACCAACATTCAGGCTTCCTATCTCCGGAAAAATTAATTTTGTTCTGATCTGTTACAGCCCAAGATCAACAACTTGAAGAGATACTAGGCCTACTCATATTTGGAAGGTTTTGGCCGTTGGTCAGTCTATTGCATGTTACGTTGCCTTGTTGTTCTTTCCCATCTCCAGTTTAATTACCATGAAGTTGTAAAACGATACGCCAGCACGCAACAGCGAAAATGATAGTTGAAACTAGTTCTAACGTTAGCCTATGGAAAACAACGATTGTTAAAAAACTAACGTACCTATGACAACACCCAGTGGGCCCTCAAATATTTTAAATGCTATTGGAAGCTGGAGAGCCCTCATGTACCCCACCAACAATAATGGAACAATATTATCAGTGGTTCCGTTCTGACAGTTCTAAATATCATCGATAGTCAACCAGATAATGTGCATTATTATAAAATGTGAGAGCTGGGGATATTGTTCAATTTGTTTTCTGTATTGCTGTAGTCTTTTTTCAAAATGTACTACCGATGAGGCCACCGTGCCATTTCAACTTGTCCGTGTAAAGTGTTCTTCTCTTCTGCTTGCCTTCATACAAAAATCTGATGCTAATGTACTTCATTTATACCGGATTTGCGTTCAATTCGTAATAAAGTGAGTTTCAAGTGATGGATAAGTGGATCAGAAGCCGGGAGGTATCAACTTACTTTCAGTAAGTTGTCAATTATAACAAATGGATCTAATCAATATATGTATTGTTGCTCTCGAACAGGGCGGTTTGCGACAAGGGAAAGGAACTTGATTTTAACGAATTATACCAGTATACAGGTATTGGATGTCTCCCATTCTAATGGTTCAAATATATCGAGAGTTGATGAGACTGTATGCCAACTTTTTATTTCGACGATAATATACAATTCCTAAACTACTCAATACAGTCACAACAACAAACCACAAATTGTCATTCACGTCGGCGGCGGAGACGGCGGAATCGGCAGCGGAGGACAGAGCACCCATTTTCTAAAACATATTTCCTTGGGAGATTCACGAAGCTAGAGAATGCATCGTGTTAGTGTCGATATGTGGGCGTTGAATTTCAATATAGATTATTAGACAAAAGTCCCTGATCGGCATTCTATTCCCAGTAGCATTTGGAACGAGTGTAATGGATACTCCATCGTTGTTTTCCGTCACACACGAATTTGTTCCTTTTTTTCCGGGTAAAAACAGGGTGAATGTTCAACGAGATGTCCACAAGACCTTTGGATTACAAATTGATTGAACCATAAATGCTGCCGCATGATTGGCAGTCAGTGTTATCAATAACCAACAGTTTTAGCTTTCACATATGGATTCATAGAAACGTTATATTATGTGCTACAATCAATGTTTGTCCTATACTACACATATGCTGATGTTAGAGCTCGCTTAAATTGGACCTATTAGTTTCGATGATGTGTACTACAAAGGTCAATGTACTAGCTAATCTTGTCTTTATATTTATATTATAAACTAAAGAACAATGAAAATTAACGTGACATACAACCATTACAGGTCTACTGGCTTGAACAGTGGGACAACCTTAACGACTTTTCTGGGCGGGAGAAATTTTACCTCGATGCGGTTTGGTCAACTTACTGGGAAATACTTTCTCGTTAGGTATAAGGTGCATATTCGTTCCTCTGAATATGTTTTTGAGTAAAATGATTTGTGCGTTGAATATAGATGCAAAACAAACTATCAACCGATTTTTTTCAGTAGTCAGTATTCGTTGAATTAGCTCGTCGTAACTTTGTTCCCCTTCAGTAAGTTTCGTGTTTGGAATACTCCATATTTCGCAAAAGAAATGGTTCATTTTCTTCTGTCCCTCGGACATTTCGACTTTTTTTATATCGGTTCGGGCCTATTTCACACGAAAATCCCATATCTGGGATCAGATTGATTGAATATTGAAATCTACGGAAACATTAGGCGTTAGCGCAATAACCCTCTTACGCTTTGTCCGATGGATCCGAAACTTGATACACCTCTCCGCCCTAGTAGAATCTCGGAAGGGTTCGAAAGTGGGCGTTGCAGCACGACTGTTGCCTTCTATATTGCACGTTTCATGCGAAAATATTAGATTTGTCCGATTTACACGAAACCTGATGGGTGTGGACTACAGTTGGTGCCGAGAAACATGACGGTAATTTCAAGGTCACCAAAGGTCGAACGTGCATAATTCATGCGATTTCTTACACTTCGTCGGATTCGAATGTTCACTTGGTGGATGTGGACTACAGCTGGTGCCGGAAAACATGAAGGCCATTTTTGGTTAATCCGAGGTCAAATTTGGTGATTGTGGACTACAGTTGCTCCTGAACAACATGAGGGTCATTTCAAGGTGATCGGAGGTCAAATTGAGTCCATGAGATGTTCGAAATCATCAGAGGTCAATATCAGTGATTATAGCGGGGGTATACACGTGGGCGGTTTACCCGCCTGCAAATGTCTAGTTCGTTTTCGAAATAATGATTTATGTCTACCAAGATTAGCCTTTTGCCTACCACTGTTGGAATATTTCCAACATCTCGATCGTTAGCCCTATACTGCCCGATGTATCATATAGGCTACAGATAGGCTCTTGTCGTTGTCACGGCCGCTTGGAACTGAAGTAGTAGCCCGAGATTCGGGCCGAGTGGTTACGAGGGCATTGAATGGTATATGAGTGCCCTCAATCGAGATACTGATAATTGTAGTGCGTAAGCCTCGCCTGGCTAATTCCGCCTGGTAGGTAAAAAATTAATAGACATTAGGATCCAATATTTGTGAAATACCCGTTAGGACATTTTACCATCTGTAAATGTCGTTGGATGCAATCTGGTGCAATGTAGCAGATTTAAGCACCCAATTCGTCTTGAAATTGATAATGACTTTTTAGTTATTTTACAAAGATTACAGATGATATTACGATCTAATTTCTTTTGAGACTGTGCAAATGTGCCCCTCTCTGTTGGAAAATTTCACCAGTTTGGAATTGCCTTAGATGCGAACTGGTGCAATGTAGCACATCTAAGCACACAGCTAGTTCCGGAAATTATGATGACCTTTTTTTTTACCAAGAACAGATTGGATTATTAACCATTTTCTGTGAAAAAGTGCAAATGTGCCAAACCCTATTTGGGAAATTTTACCATTTTCCTAATTCGTTTCGAAAATGATGATGACTAGGAGGAATTAGAAATAGAGAGGTCGGAACATAGGGTTGTTATCCTGCTAATGACATGTTGCCAAAAAGAGACACAGCCTGTTGATAGTGTAAAAGCAAACAAAACGCCACTTTTGGGTCACGAACCGACTCAATTTCTAACTAATACGGCTATATGATAGTTGAATTGGGCACGGGCTATGGTACATACGACTGTCAGTCTGCATTCGTCGTAGTCACGGCGCGCAAAGCATCATTTTTGACTGATAATTTGATAATTTATCAGCAGTCTGATTATTTCACCGTATATATGTCACCTAATCGAGTCGGAAAACATTGCAAGTACAGAAGTCAGTTGAAAAAACCTAAGTAGGCTGAGCTATCGAAAATTCCGACTGGAATTTCAAAAATTCCGACTGTCCGATTTTTGGGAGTGAGACACCGCTCCCCCACCCCCACCCCCTCCCCCCTTCCAGTCGCGACGGCTCTTATTGGAGGGAGATCGTTGGCCATTCACTGTTGTTATGTGTGATACGAATGTTCCTCCGCTGGAACATTTGTCGGAGGCAAAATTTCTACATGTAAATAAACCTGAAAGCGACGACACAATTGCCCCATTGAATGCAATGGGACGGACATTTGGTATATCATATATTGTGAATGCAGAAACATTGTTACAGTTTTGCTACAGCAACATGAGCACATCTATGTGAAGTTGTAACATGACGAGTAGGTCAATGTCACATTTGTCTGCCTCCGCTGTAGCTGAACGCTGTCGAAGCTATCAGCATGTCCGCATCAGCTCCAGCCGGCTCAACACGTCTGTCAGCCAAAAATAATATCTCACATGCTCACTCACTCATCGGAGCACCAGTTTGGAATTAGGCACCATGGCGCATCCAACTGCTGCTTCCAGTAACCCGGCCTCCTTCGACAAGCTCGCGCAGCTGTATCAACCAAAAGCTACGAGGCGGCCCACTGGGTCCCGTGCTGGCAAAACATGATGGAGAAGACCATCTGCTCTATATGCCCGAAGAAGCGCAGTTGCGTGGTCTGATACTTCTGATATGTACATGCTTGATACAATGCGAGTCATGCGAGCACGGGGTTAGTAAACGCCTCGAGTTGGCATGTACGGTTTCATGAAGTCACTGGACAGTTGTGTGTGGCGGTCGCAATATCTAAAAGAACTAAGGTCCGTGTCTTCAGCTCATTTGTGTTTCCAGTAGTGCTATACTCTATAGTGAGGCGTGGACGCTCACTGTTGGGATGAGGCGGAGATTGGATTCCTTTCTAACTACCTCATTTTGCCGCATCATTCGATATCGCTAGCAGGATTGTGTGTCCAATGTCAGGGTTCTTGGGGAGGCGGGGACGGTGAGGGTCAGCTGCCTGATTAGTGATCGTCAACTGCAGTTCTTTGGGCACATGACATGCCTCCAGGCGGCCGACCCGGTCCATCGCGTCCTGTCCTCCCAGGACCCGGTGGGATGGAGTCGCCGGTCGGGGCGACCCCGTAGCTCTTGGTTAGCGCAGTTGCACGGGTACCTTAGGGAGTTACGGGGTGGGACAGGCTCAGGCCTCGTCGCTGGCTCGGGAGGGCCGGATGACTAGAAACGGTGGGCGGGTGCAGCTATGTGCCTTCCGGGCATGTGCTCCCATGAGTGTGTGAGTAAGTTGATGCAATCCCTAATCCTTCCTGGCACATGTCCTAGAATCCTTTTGTAGACTTAATCGTGGATAGGAACAGCTCTGCAAAGTTCTACTACGGTATGAGGTATGTACCAAGCGTGCCTATCAAGATACCAATGGAGGCAGTTGATGGAGTAGTTAGGCTTACAAAGAACGTGACAACGTAGGAACAGCATGTGAATAACCGACATTTTGGCGCATACCGTCTTTCATAACTCCTCCCATCCACTGCCGGCGGGTTATCACGTACCCGATGCTACTGTAATATATATTGAGATGGAATTCATCAGAACAGACAATCCCTTTGAAGTCTCCATCTCGGCCGTTTCAACGTATAAACGAATGTGACTGAGCAACATTTCATACCATATATGCCTGTAATAACTGTACTAAGTTATAACGGCTCAGGATCGATAAATGGCATTTTTCCTATCCGTGGTCATTTTCTAGAACAAACGGGGAGTCAAAGGTTTTCGCGTAGTGAAAAGGCTCACCCTCTTTTCTGGACAACTTTGACAAGTTGCAAACTTTGAGCGGGATCTTGGTTCATGCTATGTGAAAGCATTTGGTTACTGAGATTATAGTTATATTGAATTTCTCGTACCTCAAAACATTTGAATAGACATCTGTTCAACTTCTCATGTTAGAACGTGCCAAACATTGTAAATGGCGGCCATTTTAAATGACCACTTGGGCGGCATCTTCGGTAATGCCTTGTAGAAACATCTGATTACTCTGATAATATATTTGTGGTGATCACTTACATAATATGTTTATTTGATTCATCGTGCTTCCAAACGTCTGACCAGATGGCTGTTCCACCTGCTTGTGCTAAACTGGCGACGGAAATGTGATATACATAATAGAAATAACGACCACTTTGACTAACTTTCGGGCGCCATTTTTACTCCTGCCATATAGAAATATTGAATTATTAAATAAATAGTTTCATTGAAGTCACCGTATCTTGAAACATGTGATAAGAAACTTGTTTATTTCCCATGGTAATCTGTAGACGAAGCTGTGCCAAACAGTAGAAATAGCTGCCATATTGAAAAACTACTTGGGCGCCATCATTGTTCAGGCAGGCCATATAGAAGCATTTAATTACTCGGATAATGGTTTTAATGCATTTACCGTCCCTCCAAAAATTCGAAAAGACACCATGTCTATTCCCCATCTCGATCTGGAGACAAATTGTTGCCAAACATTGGAAACGGCTGCCATTTTGACTAACTCTTTGGCCGCCATCTTGGTTCATGCCATATGGAATCATTGAATTACTAAATAAATAGTTTAGTGAAGTCCCCCGTACCTCAAAACATATAAAAAACTAATGCTCTTGGCATATTTGGGTTGCATTATTAGAAGAAATCATAATATTCGAAGTAATATCCAGCACTTCTTCTCAAGGTCACAAAAGGCGAGTACAAGTAGGACCATACGGCAGATGACATAATTGAATCAAGTATTGTTCTGTGGAATTACTTTCTTCATGGTTTACTCGCCAGACACGGTTACCGATTCCATACAAGCTGACAAGCCGGCGGGGGTGCATAGCCGGATACAGCACTCTTGTCAGCTGCGAACCCTCGCCAGGTCATGGTCAAAGCAATGCCCCCAATCTCTGGATTACAAGACCGACGACAATCATTAGTCCAGCACGCTCCACTAAAAAAGAACTTCGTAAACCCCAGAAGGGCAGTACTGAAAATTAGCGTAGAAATAAATGTTTTCATGAGACCCAGTTCAACAGCATAACATGGAATCTTGGGGATCATATAATATCATGACATGTTAATGTAATATCCAGAAGGAATCGTTCTTTTATTGATATTTTAGGTTGTTACTGATGTTTTTATCATTGTTGCTGTTTCTCTGTTTATCTGATCGGGACCAGTGGCGTAGCCAGGGGGAGCATATGGGG
>JAUOBX010290945.1:0-17390 GCA_032360705.1 Eupentacta quinquesemita
GTCAAAAGTTAGCAGTGGCGTAGCCAGACATTTCGTTCTGGAGGGTCACTTGGGGGTCACTAAAGTTTATTTGGGGGTCACTAGTAGATTATCTAAGCGGAGCGCCACTATCGGTTGGCGCGGAGTCGGAGCATACACGCGGAATGTCTGTTTCACGAGTCCCCAGATGACAGCCCTTCCTGAGTGTTTTAGTCTGCAAGAGTTCAGCTTTATAATAAAAATGTCATGTATGTTATTCCTCAATTATTGAGAAAATGTTCAAACGTATTCACTTTCTGTTTCACTATTATTACCTGCCTCTATCACCCCATTCATAGTTCATATATGTTCAATACTCGAGTAAATCAGTCTGGCTGTAACGCGACCGTTTGGCACCTTAGCTACTCATGAGGAACTCCTAGATAGATGGCCTCATGCCACATGATATAAGATAATATATCAGGTTTCCAACTGTAGGCTAAAAGCCTGGTAGGGTGAAGGGCTGGAGGTCGCTTTCACCTTCCAAATTGGGCGGTCCATGTAACCATCTGAACAGAGATTTGGTCGACGCGTATAGCGTCCGAGGACGGTTTTAGAAGGTGAGGCCTTGTAGGCTAGTCCTAGACGGCAGGAAATGGCTTCCCCTGACTCTGCAAGCTGCTATGGAGTTTTTTCCTCAATCCTGTAATTTGAGCAATCTCCCGATAGGGCTCTTACCAGGGCAATTTCAATATGCATCCGAAATTCAACTTTGAGAGATAGGTATTCAGAATTGAAGAATAAGAACATTTTGAGAAATAAGGCCTCCCACATGGCAGGGAATTGCCTTCCCGGGCCTTGCAAGTTGCTATAAAGTTTTTAGACAAATCCCGTATTCTGAGCCATTAAAGTCGTGGTGAGGCAGTCTCTATCGGAGTTAAGTATCCATAAGTACAAGAACATTTTGCGAAAAAAGCCTCCTTGCCGGACCTTGTAAGTTTCATAGTGCGCTGGATATTTGGTGTTCAAGATGTCAAAAGCTGGGCCAATTTCCAGCTGGGAGGGGGCACCTGGGGTTCACAGTTTTATCGTGGTGGTCACGTCAATTTATAACCGTACCATATAGTCAAACTGGATACTATTGTTCGCTATACTGTTAGGATATGAAATACGAAATATATACTGTTTGCGTGCGTGTGGGTGCGTGTGTGCGTGTGTATGTGTGTGTGTATGGGTGTGCGTGTGTGTGTGTGTGTGTGTGACGCCTGGCTTGTAAACATGATATATCAATCCAGCCTGGATGGACGAAGCTCATACTTGGTATTTGGATTCCCCATGATGAGTAGATGATCCCTCTTGTTTTGGGGTCGAGTCAGAGATCATTTGAGGTCACTGGAGGTCGAAGTATGAAATCCTTGTAAACACGATAAGTCCAGAATGTTCCACAAGATCGAGCTGAAATTCGGTGTGTAGCTTCCTTAAGGGGTACAGGTACGGGAACCTCTTTTGTGTAGACGGAGATCATTTTTAGAAAAAAATCACACCTGGATAGATTGAGCAGATACTTAGTAGGTATGTTCTCTATGAAAAGTACATGATTTATATTGTTTCGGGGTCATGTCAGAGATCATTTGAGGTTACTAGAGGTCAAAGTCTGGAATCCTTGTGAATACGATAAGTCCAGAATGCTCGGCCTGATCAAGCTGAAATTTGGTGCGTAGCTTTTTTCATGGAGAGTACAGGAACCATATTGTTCTCGTGTGAATCGGGAGTAAATTTATGGGGAATTTCAGAATCCGGATAATGAAATAAGGCAATTTGGAGGTATGGCCCACATCCTTCATTGTGCGGAGTATTTTCAAACTGCCATTACTCGTTTTTTTCGTGGGATGATTCTTCAGGGGTAATATCAGAAAATCGTCCCTCCCCCGAATGAGCGATATCTCCATTGCTGAAAACACCGTCGACATAAATCATTAGCATATCCTGTTTATACAACTGAGAAGCTCATAGGTTGACAAAATCTTCTAAATTATCACATCTCTTTCTCTCTCTGTCTCGTTCAGCCCAGCAGTGACCTTATCGGCCTCATCCAGGTGATGTCAGTGGTGTTCAGTGAGAAATGCCCCTTGTTCGCCCGGCCTGCACACCTGGTGGGGTACCCTAGTGCTCAGAACCCAGCAGCTGCACAGCCGCAACCTACAGGATACCCATCAGCTGGTAATAACAAAAATAATAATAATAATAGCACGGTTACTAGGGCTATGAGAAAGTAATGTTTTTCCCCCTTCAAATACAGACCTGGTCCAAAGTTATGTGCAGGTACCATGTAGCTGAAGGTATTGGTATTCTCCGTCGAACCTATGCTTCCATGCGTTCAATGTCAGGAACATTTTGGGACTTTTGGGACTCTCACATACTCAGTGACCTGTCATCGAACCCCGCACCTCCCCGATATACCCGATGAGAAGAACGAATGGGCAGAGTTCGATTCATGAACCCATCCAATGAAATAGTTTAATACAGAGTGGGGTAGTTTGTTGACACCCACTCATTATGTATGCGCATATGCAAATTATATGCACATTGGTTCTTTTTTCTATTCTGCCTACGGAAGTACTTCAAACGCCTATTTCCAAGGCAGCAATGATTTGTTAAGGTCAAATGCAAGTTTTCCTGCCACTTGTGTGAAAAAAATCTGATAAACAGGTATATTGGTGGAAAATTTATATTTTCCAAATTTTCGCTCATGTTTATATGCGAAAACGTCATATTGTGGGCAAAGTTCCAAATGTCCAGAGAGGAACAGCCATATCAGTTAAAACAACCATTAATAATATGTGTGGGGCTTTGTACGTCATTTGAAAATAGGAGAAATGGGTAAACGGGTAGATAGATAGATAGATAGATAAATAGAAAGATAGATAGATACATTTATAAAGCGCCTTTTCAAGAAGATGCAAGATGCAAAGCCGGTAGATAATGATCGTTGAACGATCGTATATGGAGGGCCAAAACAACCAAGAGTAAAACAAGAGGGTAATCCACAGAGTTGCATATCTCATCGGCAGATATTGCTGGGTCAAATTGTAACCAATATGCATCATCACCATAGTAACAATTGTATACATTGCAAGTGTGAGACCAATACATGTTGCCGCAATTCGAGTTAACACATGTAATGTTCACGTTCCATCTTATTACAAAGTTTAAAATCATTTGAGCCCTGCAATTCTTGAATATGATGGGAAATGATGGAAAATCAGCCAAATCCACAATCGGCCCCAAATCAGGGAATTCCCCTCCAAATTGTGCATTTTCTAAAGAAATTGCCGCGAATTTAGGTACAACCTGTCATCAATTTGTGGCTTTTCACCTCATTGTAAAGTTTGTTCGAGCTTCACTATTCTCAAATATAATGGGAGATCGTGAAAAATTAGCCCAAATCAAAAGCCTTAAAATCATGGAATTCCCCTCAAATTCTGCATTTTTAGCTCACCTCAGCCATGTGGCTGGGTGAGCTATTGTGATCATACAAGATATCTATCTATCTATCGATCTATCTGTTCACAATTGACTTAAAACTCAAACTCCTCCCACAGCCTACAATAGACAACTATGAAACTTAGTGACAATGATGACCAATTGAAGACCCGATGTGGGCCCATCATGTGGAATCACGCAAAATGCCGACGAATGTTAGTGCACAGTACTGATGCACGGTCATAATGTTTGTCTAACAGCCGTACCTTCGAGGTGTTCAGTAATTTTTTGCCCAAGGTCCCACTTGGGCCCAAAGGCCAATTTTACGGAATTTCACTCAATGGTACTTGAAATGCATCTCCTCCTGCAAGTTTCAATTGATTTTCTTTGAAGTTATAATCCTTAGGTAGAGGGCCATTGGTGGTGTTCAGGAATTATGTGGTGAGAGCCCGGTTTCAGCCCTAGGGCCGATTATATGGAATACTGCACAACCATGTACCTTCTACAAATGTTGTTGCACAGTGCTGATGTTTGGTCATAATGATGGTCTTACAGCCATATATACCTTAGGGATATTCAGGAAGTTTGGGCTTGAGGCCCAATGTGGACCCTGGGGCCCATCATGTGGAATCACGCAAAATGTTTCTCCTCCAATTGATTTTCTTCAGCGTTGCATACAATGTTCCTCGAGTTGTGGGCCATTGGGAAGGGGTGGGGGAGGGGTTTGCACATTTCTGGCTCAAGGCTCTTAATTCGAAATCATGGTCATAAGGATGCTCTTATAACCATATCTTTGAGATGTTCAGGATTGTTTGGTCCAAGGTCCCAAGGCCAATATGACATCAATGTAAGCCAAATCAGTCACTTCTCATCAGCTTACACTAGTGAAACAACATTTACACGTACCAGGTGAGCTACTGTGCCATTGTCACTCTTGTTAGAAATTGTGCTCCAAATTTAGTACGAACCTGTAAATCGTGTCTTCTAACCTTTGTGCAAAGTTCCAAGTCATTAGAGCTTCGCAATTCTCGAATATCATGGAAAATGGTGAGCAATTAGCCAAAATTACTTGCCCCAAATTCAGGCAATCCCCCTCCAAATTCCAAATTTTTCCGACGAGATCCAATCGACATGGCTAAAATGAATAGTTATTTGGTATCATCGTCGAGATTTGCCCTGTTACTCCTGAACCCCTCTTAAAAAACAGTTGTACGCTTGCATACAGAGGAATCATTTGTAGGAGAGTCTCAGAAAAGTTATGAGCCCTTTTTTATTCATTGTGGTGAAACGCAATGAATCTTTGCAGCCACGTATGTATGAAAACATTGAATCATTGTTAAATTTTGATAGAATCCTTGTAATCAAGCAAAGTCCAAACTGACTGGACCGATCGAGCGGAAATTCGGTGTGTTTAATCCCGACGATGTGTACAGGAACGCTATTCGTTGTTGTACGGATGGGGGATAATTTTTGTTCATAAATGCGGAAATTGTGAAATTTTGATATTTTTGAAATATTGATGAAATCCTTGTAATCAAGCGAAGACTAGCCTGACTGGACTGATCAAGCTGAAATATGGTGTGTGGATTTTTGACGATGTGTACAGGAAGGCTATTTATTTTCGTCCCGATAGGGGTAATTTTTGGGAAGAAATTGGTAAATTTTCAAATATCGATATAATCGATGGAATCAGGCAAAGTCCAACCTGACTGGACCGATCAAGCTGAAATTTGGTGCGATGGTTCCTGACGATGTGTACAGGAACGCTATTCATTGTTGTACGGACGGGGGTTAATTTTTGGTCAGAAATAGGGAAATTGTGAAATGTTGATATTTTGGGAATTTATAGCTTGTAATCAAGCAAAGTCCAGCCTGACTGGACCGATCAAGCTGGAATTTGGTGTGTGGGTTTCTGACGATGTGTACAGAAACGCTATTCATTTTTGTCCCGATGGAGGGTCATTTTTGGTTGAAAATAGAGGAAATTCTGGAATTTTGATTGAATCCTTGTAATCAAGCAAAGTCCAGCCTGACTGGACCAATCAAATGAAATATGGTGTGTGGATTTTTGACGATGTGTACAGGAATGCTATTTATTTTCGTCCCGATAGGGGGTAATTTTTGGGAAGAAATTTGTAAATTTTCAAATTTTGATAGAATCCTTGTAATCAAGCAAAGTCCAACCTGACTGGACCGATCAAGCTGAAATTCGGTGTGTGGGTTCCCAATGATATATAAATGAACGCTATAGATGTTCGTATCGATGAGGTGGTCATTTTTGGTCAAAATCTCGGAAACTTGGAATTTTGATCAAATCATTGTAATCAAGCGAAGTCCAGCCTGCTGGACTGATCAAGCTGAAATTTGGTGTGTTGGCTCCTGACGATGTGTACAGGAACGCTATTTATTTTCGTACCGATGGGGGTTCATTTGTCGTCAAAAATAGGGAAATCGTAAAATGTCGATACAAATCTATGTAATCCAGCAAAGTCAAGCCTGGCTGACTGAATCGATCAAGCTGAAATGTGGTGTGTGGGTCTGTTTTGGTCAAAAAAAGGGGAGTGTTCATACATTTATTTTTAGTGGCGTTTATAAAAAAGGCAAAGTCAAAACTGCCTGATTAGATCAGTAGGTAGATTGACCCTGACCAATTAAGCCGAAATCGAATGAGCTCTCTCATAATATCATTTAATATTGTGATCAAGAATATGAATGATTCTCCTAATCTATAAGGAATCGCTATAAGCCTCTATTGGCTTTCTGGTTTGTCTCGTGGAAACCATGTCTTTGTTTTGCATACACTAGTAGGTGTAACTTGTCAGAATGCACTCCCCTCAACAAAACTAAATAAACTGGATTATGCATGTTCCATTCGCTCATTCTTAGGTTTACCTATTTTGCTCCACTAGCCCACCCATGACAAGGTGTTTCAATCCTATCCCCATTGCCTTAAAGTATGTGGGCAAGAAGTAGGCCTACGGACCCTGTGCCTCAGCAATAACACTATGTTGGAAGGAGTGAAAGTTTGCTCTGATATTTTTCTTTGATGTAATAAGTAAGCCGGCCTCGTCCTCAACCTCGGATGGTGCGGCCTCAGCCTCGGCCTCGGCTTTGGGGCAGATGCCTCAGTCTTGGTCTCGGAGGGGTGGCCTCGGCCTCGGCTTCGGCTTAGGCCTCGGAAGTGCGGCCTCGACTACAACACTGAAGAGCGACTGCCTCAAAAATATATCCTAGCCAATTTTAGCTTGTTAACCCGACCCTACTTGAAGGATGACATTAATAATTGGCATATGTGTTTCCTATGATGAGTATGTGATCTTTATTGTTCCGAGGTCGGGTCAGATGTCATCTCAAGTCTAGTTATCACCATACGTCCGGAATGTTTGGTTTGAGCAGGCAATTACAAGAACCCTATTGTGCCGATGGTTCTTCATGAAATCAAGTATCCCTATTTTTGAGGCCACCATAGGTCAATTCTGGTCATTATTCTGGATAACGGACATCTTCTGCCTCTATATATAAACAACGGATACTTCTTATGAGTATGAATATTTGGCCTCTTTGCTCTGTAATGGATATATTTACTATAATTAGGGAAAACGAACCTCCGGTCTTCCATTTATCAGCATTATCAGACTTTTTTATTATGTTTTCTTACTCTCTTCCTCGAATAACTGCAAGTTATGAATAATAGGCTTCATGAATAAGAGCTCTTATGAACAAAGTGCCTTGCGAACATCGAGCGGTCCCTATTATTAAATCTATGAACCACAATTTGTATGTAATTTATATAAAATTATATTTCAACATTTATAACTTATGTGGTCATTGCTCACTACATTACTTGCTGAGTGAACACGCCCTCTAACAACACATTGTCTAATAGTATGTAGGATGTTCCTGTATTATTCATTCTATATAGATGGAGTATCACATTCCGAACAGGAGCTTAGAAAACATCTTCAGTTACTACGAGAGGAGAATCGAAAATATTTGGATGTGAGTATTATATAGCCTACTTAGTAAGTTTCGACAGATTTCATAGGGTCACAAGGATTGAAGAACTATAGCAAGATCACCACACGTCTCATAATCAATATTGTCATTAGTTCAGTGGATTCCGGAGAAGTCCTCCCCCATGTTAAATAATGATATCCAATGTTTCTTGTTTTACGGAAAAGTATGTTATCAAACCTGATTAACAACAGAGTTCTTCTAATGCTACTATTCTACTGCTATCCTGACGCATCGGTGTGTACACACTAAGCTTCAAATGTCAAGACCCTAAAGTTTTAGACGATTGACTCGGCAGCCATAACTGATGGAACACACGGCGGCGTGAGCTACTGATTATTTATTGGCTGAACTAATTTTATGTTATCATGACATCATCATGACATATGATTAGTATTCCCATGAGAAGCAGGGTGGAGGAATTCAGTGGCAAAACTCACATGGACCGGGTGTAATTGAGATTGATGCTAATTGGGTGAACATTTGAAGTAACACAAGCTATTTTGTTGCTCAGATAGTTGAAATCAAATGAAAAGAGTCACTAAACCAGCTCATATTGAATGATCAATGGCAGTAAAGAAATATATAGGCTCAACTTGTCATAAAGGATGAATCTATTACACTTATCTTTGAATTTAGCTGTTTTCTAATCATCTTATTACAAGAGGCTTAGTGATTCCTTGACTGCCTTGACCACCAAGAGCTTCAAGAGTACAGCTGTACTCTTGACCCGACCACCAAAAACTCGACTCCTTGTCATCGTCCGCTTGAAACAAGCGTTCTGAACTTATTGTCATTATTGTGTTTAGGAGGATTCCCGGTCTTTGACCTATGTTCACCTCAGATGACCTCTGACCTAACCCCAACGCAATAGGAATTATGTACTCGTCATGGGGAACACTATAGCAAGTACGCTCTTCATCCATAATCAAGTGGGGTCGAAGTATTATGTTAATAAGCCAGCATTGTCAAAATTATCAATTTTTCACAACTTTTCCATTCTCCCCCCAAAACCGATCAACGGTACCGGTACTCCTCATAACCTCCTTGAAGAAACTTAAAGAATTTAACTTCCACAAAATTACATCATCCTAATCACTACCAGTCATACCTATTGGGAGACTGCCTGGCCCTAGTTGGGTAACGCCTTCCCGAAGGAACACTAACCGTCTCCTGACTCGAGGATAATTCAGCCACTGGTATGGGCATTGTTCACACCTTCAGCTTCACTTTGGGAAGCTGAACTTTCCCCATTTGAACCAGGTGAGGCATCTCCACTTGACATGGAAGTACTGCTAATGTTTGCTTGCTCCCATGGGGCAACAGTCTGATTTTCATGTGAGGCTACCCAAAAAAACTGATATCCCTGTGCAGTTGCTCCACCAGTGCGAACCTGAGAGTTCGGAGGACCAACCAGAATATGTTGAGTTGCCCAACACATGATCAGTATGAACATACCTAACCCTGTTACCCATTTGAAGATGGGTGGTAGGCAGGTACCGTTGTGTGTTTGATGCAATTTTTATGATTGAACATGGCGGACTCATGGAAGTGACGATCACCTCTGGGAGCCCAAAAGATGCAAATAAATTGCGCAACACTGCAATAGTTATATCTGTAGTTGTTGTGTTGGGGAAACACACAGCGCTCAACCCCAAAGATCAATGCCAGTGCCTCTTTTCCGATGTGGACATAGTTCTGTTCGCTTAGATAGCGTGCATGACGCATATGCTATTAGACGCTCCACCCCTTTAACCATAGTTAAACCTTAGTATTGAATCATATAGTCAGATACCGACAAGAGCTAGATTATTCTACAACCTCTGATCAGCACGGAAAACAAACAAGCAATGGGGTATACATAGCCCGATAGCACAGAAACGTTGGCACAATGTTGGCGAATTCGTTAGTATAACTTAATGATTGGGTGCTCGTTTGCAAAACTGAGCCACATACGGGTTTTTATCGTTGGGCCAAAGTTGCCCCAACCTCGGGGAAACTGTTGTAGCAACGTCGTGACAACAATGCATAATGGTAAGGGAGAATAGTTGTTTTAATGTTAGTATAACGTTTTGCCAATGTTTCCCCTAACTATCGCAGCCTTATATTGCATAACACACATTTTTTCCAAACAATAATGTGTAAAAACACATGCACATTATGTCGAAATGTCGGCAATTGGCGCCACACGCCTCTCAATCGGAATTGACATACCGATGCATTGTATTACCGGTTTGATGCCTGCCTCCGGTAATCCAGATATATATAATAGGCCTATGTGAAACACAGCAACAGCCTTAAATTCCAACTGAGTGAGATAACTTTCACTCAGAGAACTGTATAAGAGAGTGTATAAGATGAGTACTAACAAAATATGAAATAATTCACATCGATTTCATCGCCTGAAACACCCGTTCTCTGGATTTAATATTTAGCTGGAATTTATGCAAATTACCTCTCCGTTGGCGAAATGGTGGTTGAAGGTACGTTTGCCAATTTGCCTTGTGTTCGCCGGTTATCAGGGTATATTTTGACAATCCTACAGTGGTAACCGGGTACTGGTTACTAACAACCACTCCAACAAACAATCGTGAATATTCACCCTAAATATATCATTATTACAGTATTTGAAACAATGAATTACATGTGTTTGGTACTGTTCACCATTGTATCAACGTCAAATGAGGAAGGCAATAAACAAATCACCTGTCATGTATAGAATACACAACTGTCATGTATTTGAAGAAATGGGAGCCATTGCCTCCATCACTTTTGTCATTGGCGCATTGTTTTCAATATAGTTTTCACCCTTCCGTCCTTACCATGTCAACATTCTGATTCACGATGCTGTACAAATATTACTATAACGTATACTTCTCAAAGGTACAACCAATACATTGCAATTTGCATTAACGTTGGATTAACGTTCGTATTCAAACCGTTCGTAAGATGACATTAGCTGACTGATGGCACGCTGTTGGCTTGCCAACACAACCTTTTGCCAACCACTGTCAACCATTGCCGACATTGTGCCAACGTTGCCTCAACAATGCTTCACAAAACAGAAGAGACTAGTGGTATGCAAACCAACGTGTTTAATTCCTCGTCTAAATCAGATGATTTCATGTGTATGTGCATGTGATCCCTGCCTAGTGCATGTGCATTGCATGCATGTCACGCATGTATATTTATCTATCCGTTCACGATTGATTTAAATGCACTCTACTCACACCATTTGGTGGATAACGAATTGTTACAATGCATGACGGTATGCAGGTTTTGTTGAAGAGGGAAAAGGGGAATTTAGGGTTTCACAAAGCCCCTAGATGGCGAAAACGGCACTTCCCGACCGTTGTTCCCAGCCTCAGAACAACAATTTCATATCTGTAACGCTACGAATAATGATAAAATTACTGTATTGGGCCTTAGCGCCACTACAGGTTGGCACGTAGTGCCCAGATAGCCGGAAACATACTTGACGAACGTTCTCAGCTGCATGTTCGCAGCCTCGGAGCACGAATGCCATGCCTGTAACTCTAAGGATGATATATCAACGGGGGGCTTGGCGATTTCCGGAACGGGCGGTTCGTTTTCCAGGGGGAGTTTGGACGAAGACAACCAACTCAACAACACCCCCCCCCCCCCTCCCACCCACCCCCTGCGTACGGGCCTGCAATGATGGATAAGTGATGGATTTACTAGAGTGTTAATGGAGGTAGGCCGACATCTGGTGGTCAATCCCGGCCATCTTGCGAAAATATGTCGAATGATTCCTCTCCTAGAGTTTAAATCAAGTGATCACCGAAGTTGTTTATTATCATCTGGTACCTGACTTCATATGTGGTGTTCAGAGATTCGAAATCTCAGGTCAACTGGGGGACCATTTGGTCAATATTGTGAAATTATATCAAATGATTATCCACCTAAAGGTTGCGGACACAGCCCCGGTAATATCCCCCTATAATATCCCCGGACTCTTCGCGTGTCGCGAGGATATACATGAACTCGAATCTGGATGATGTTTGTACTTGGTATTGATTCCCTCTAATGAGTAAATGGTTCATTTTTAGCACAATCTAGCCACTACCGGCTACCTGTATGTCTGTATATCTGTATGTCTCCTATTTTCATACCAATAGTTGTCCTACTTTCCTGACTGGGTCAACTGTTGATGTCGGTGTGTGAGTACTAAATTACATTTGATATTACATCGTAATCTTGTCTTTTTTTCATTATTTGAGACCATTACATCACTGGAGTTGGCAATAAAGTTATCAGAGATGAGCAGAGCCACCTTCGAAAAGGAACTGGAAACTACCAATCAGGCCCTGCTGGAATCAAAGTTGGCTCAAACTAGTCTGAGGGAGAAGCTAACAACCACTGAACTGTCCTTGACAAAATCTGAGGAGACCCAGGCCAATTTAAGGGAGGAGCTACATGCACAGAACAGAAGAGTAAGTAGATCAGCATCACTATATATGTAAAATACAAACAATAATTTGAGGGAGGAGCTGAATACAATGGACAGAAGAAGGGTGAAGTAGATCAGCAACAATTTAATGCAAAATGCTCATGACTAGCTTGGACTAGAACATAATAAGCTATCTGAAATATAGTGAACAAGAGAGTCCAGCACCCAGATGTAGAATATATATATTGCTCAAAAATACATCACAACTCTTAGATCTCTAAGCTTATCTGTCATCTTCCTACAGTTAACTCATGAGTTGGACCAGACCAGAGAGACATTGGAAAAGACAACCAACAATCTCCATCGGTCAGAGCTGAGGAGTGCACACGAGTCCAAGGCGCTGAAGGAAGTCCTCCAACAAAACAGAAACAATCTGGAGGAGAAAGAAAAGGTAAATAGATTCTCGGGCGAAGAGGGTAGAGAAAACATTTGGATGTTCCCAGGGTTTGATGTTCGCGGGGCTCGATGTTTTGGGTTAGATGTTCCCCATCTCGTAGTAGTTTTCAATGGGTATCAATTTTGCAAGATTCAAAGTCCCCGGGGTTCGATGTTCCCCGTTTCGTAACAGTTTTCAATAGGCATCGAATTCCTGAGGTTCGATGATCCCGGGGTTCGATGTTTCCGGGGTTCGATGTTCCCAGTTTCGTAATAATTTTCAATAGCATCGAATTTGCTAGGTTCGATGTTCCCGAGGTTCGATGTTCCCGAGGTTCGATGTTCCCGGGGTTGGATGTTCCCCGTTTTGTAATAGTTTCGATGGACCTGTGTTACAACCGTTAAAAATTGACCGGTCAAATTGTTCATTCATTATCGGTTAACAAATTGTTACTTCATTATCGGTTAGACCCTTGATTCATTATCAATTTGAAAAGTTACTTATTATCGGTCAATTTTAATATCATTATCGGTTAGTGATTCATTATCGGTCAATTTTTAGATCATTGTCGGTTAGTGATTCCTCGTCGGTTGGTTACTTCATTATCGGTTGTAACAGACCTGCATCATAGCTGCATGATTTACCAGATTCGATTTTTGGAATGTCAGTATCAATCAATCTGGAACCAGGCTTCTCGATTTCTTGCGGGAGGGAAAGGGAATATTTGCAGTCGCGCCATTATGTGTGTGGATGTATGTGCGTATGTATGTATGTGACACAAGTTCAAATTGGGTATATGTGGTACATCGATGGAGAGGAAGAGCCCTATCACTTTTGGTACCAGATCAAGGTCGTTTAAGGTCACGAGGCGGCAAAACTCTGAATTCCGATGTGCACGATATCTGTTGAAAGCAAACATGTAGCAAGTTGAAATTAGATACAACAATGCGTGTTATTCGTCGGCTGCACGTCAATTTAATAGTAATGCCAGTGAAGATCACGGAACATGCAAGCTCTTCTGTCATGGGTCAGGTTGGTTGAAGTCTATTCAAATGGAATGTTCCATCGGGTACCTTGCCCCCGCCAAGCAGAGCAAATTCCGATTTGCCCTGGTCGTACGATGAAGTAAAAAAATATGTTATATCGCAAATACGGCAAGGTGCTCCTGTTATTTAGCATATCTCAGTTTGGGAGATTGCACGTCCCCTTATGCCTGGCTTGTGAACACAATACCTCTACCCCACTTTGATGGATTGAGTTCGTACTTGGTATGCATGGTCTTATCGGAGGTATCAAATTTGTATTGTTGATACTTTCGTGGTCTCGCTCTTAGTTCTTGCTGAGTATTCGCTCATAATCCTTGTTTGGAATTACATTGTAACCCTGTTCATTGGGTAAACGGTTCAGGCCTACGCGCTAATAAAGGTTCAAGGTCCATCTGATGGTCAATCCGGGCCATGTTTGGAAAACATGTGAAATGCCTCGCCTTAACTTTCAAAGTAGATGATCATCAAAATAGGTCATTATCATCGGATACCAATGCTCCATATACAGTGTTCAGGAATTCAGGATCCCAGGTCATCTGGTGGACCATTTGAATCATTAGGTTAAAATATGTCAAACATGTCTCCTCCTGAAGGCGGAGACGTAGATGGCGACGGTGGACATGCACAGATCCAAAACTGTACTATCTCCGGACACTTCACGTGTTGGGAGGAAAAACCCAACTCGGTCGGGGTGATGCTTATACTAGATATAGATTCCCTATAATGAGTAATTGATTCAGATTTTGAGCTCACCATGGCCACTGTCTATATCTCTCTGACTATCTGCCAAATCCATATTCTGTGTATCAAAAATTGTCCTAATCTCCTGAATAGGTATGCTTTTAAGTTATGCATGTCATGTCAGTTTGTGTATGTATGTGATGGCTTGTGAACACAAAGTTACACTCGATACCATCTCTATTATACGTCCAAGTTGTTTATACTGCAAGTGTTATGAGCATCTCATCAACACACCAAAGTGATATGTAAGTACTGAATATTTGATATTGCCTTGTTATCTTGTATTGTCTTCATTATTCGAGAATATTGCCTCTCTGGAGATGGGGAAGAAGTCATTGGAGGGGAGCGGAGCCAACTTAAAGAAGGAACTAGAAATGACAAACCAGTCGCTGCAGGAATCAAAGAAGTCCCAAACTAGTCTGAGGGAGGAGCTAACAACCACTGAACAGTCCTTGTTAAAATGTGAGGAGACCCAGGCCGAATTAAGGGAAGAACTAAATGCACAGAATAGAAGAGTGAGTATATCAGCAGCAAATCATAGGATAAAAGTATTTGACGGATTTTCACAAAATATTTTGAATGGCCCACCAGCTGACTTTGGACCTTAATTTTGTAAACACTCTACATGACCCATCACTTGTTCATTATCGTGAAAATGCTCGTGACCAATTGAACATATAGACATACCTGTACCACCCTTGAACGAAGTGCTTCATCCCGATTGCTCACAATGAGGGGAATGCGATTTGTATGTTGCCGTCTGCAGGCAAATAACTCCTCTTTCACATTGAGTTCACGTTAAAGAGGCATTGCCTTGGTCCTTGACCTGGCGAGGGTTTGCACCTCACGTGAGTGCTGTATCCTGGTATGCACTCTTGCCGACTTAATTTTATGTGAGCAGTACCCGTGTCTGGCAAGTAATCCATAGGAAGTTAGGCTTACCTAGCCACATGGCTAGAGTGAGCTGAAAACGAGAAAGCCCAACACCCGAATGTAGGATACATATATTGCGCAAAAAATATATCACACATATCTGGATCTTCGAAGCTAATCCGTCATCTTCCTACAGTTAACTCTGGAGTTGGACCAGACCAGAGAGACATTGGAGAAGACAACGGACAATCTTCATCAGTCCGAGCTGAAAAGTGCCCAAGAGTCCAAGACATTGAAAGAAGTCCTTCAACAAACCAAACATACTTTAGTGGAAAAAGAAAAGGTGACTATTTGGATGTGGCTGAGTGCCTCTTAGTCAGCGAGTCGGGGAGCTTGCGGAATGGTTGGCGCACTTTCTTCCAAAAGCACGGAAATTGACACTGTTGTCTATATACCATATTCTCTCAATTTTTGCCGAGCGCAAATAATTTGTTTAATGGCCAGCGCCACCGAGAAATATGATTACTGTCAAAGCAGTTACGACATTTGGAAAAACAACATTTCAGGAGTTTTCTGTGTCACTATGGGTTTCATGCTAAGTCATTGATTGAATAGCAATTTAATACTTTACAACCACTATATGTAATGAAATTATTGCCATTATTTGTGGTTTCGGAGGGGGGTTTGTTACAACCGATAATGAAGTAACCAACCGATAATGAATCACTAACCGATAATGATATAAAAATTGACCGATAATGAATCACTAACCGATAATGATATAAAAATTGACCGATAATGAAGTAAGTTTTCAAACCGATGATGAATCATGGGTCTAACCGATAATGAAGTAACAATTTTCTCAACCGATAATGAATCACCAATTTGACCGATGATGAAGAAACTTTTTCATTTTTTCCCGAGGAGTGGGGTGGGGGTCACGGAAACCGCAACCATAACTCCGCCGAACAAAGTCAGATCATGCCAAGTTCTATCCGACTATGTATTTTTCAACCCTTTACGGCGGAGTGCACACAAATTCAAAATGGCGGACGAAATGGCGGATTTAAAAAAATGTTGTGAACCGGGTAATTCGGACCCGTAGAATCCGAATTGAGTGTCCACGTGATGAAATTTGCAACTCTTCGGTTTGACATGCTCCGATTCACATAGTTTTTATGTAAAATAAATAGTGTTCAAAAATGCTATTTTCCGGCCGATTTGAGGCTAGGAAAGGCTTCAAACGGCGTTTTTCTGGAGTTGCCTCTAGGGACCGAGTAGAAAATACGGTGGCCGAGAAAGGTCGAGCCGAAAAATTAAACAAGAGTGCCAATGGCCCAGTAGCTCACCTGGTTTGTGTAAATGTATTTCACTAGTGCAATTTGATAAGAAGCGAGTGACTGAGCTAACATGATTGATGCTAAGTGATTCATTATCGGTCAATTTTTATATCATTCTCGGTTAGTGATTCATTATCGGTTGGTTACTTCATTATCGGTTGTAACAGAGGTGGAAGGGAAATTGGAAATGCCAAGCCAGGACGGAGGAAAACGGGTTGGATCGACAACATCAGGTTGTGGACGGATGGTGGAATGACCGAAGCAAGCAGACGGGCAAATAAGAGAATGCCAACGTTTCCATGAGGACTATGGCTACACACAGCACAGCAGCACAGCACAATTCGCAAACGAATTCGTATTAAAACGTTGGCAAAACGTGTCGGTCATAACAAGGTGTCGCGTAAGCAGGATGGGAAGCCTGTTGGCATCATCTAGGTATGTTTTTACCATGGCAAGGAAATATGGGAAAGAAATTACTTTTTGTTATACGTACTAACTTCGTACGTCGCAATAACGAATTTTTCGTCACTGGGTGACAACGTTGGCAACGGCAATGAGACGTTTTCTTCTTACGTCGTATATCACACTTTTCGGGAACCGACTGATGCATCGTTTCATTTCAGCTAGTTGGCATGTGTTCTGAGAGGGTTTGGTGGTTTTTTTCCACAGAATCTTTGAACTTTTCAACACGAAAACCTTCAGAAACAAAGATACTCGATCGTTAGAGTTGAGGATAATATTTGGCTGTGCAGTTAATAGAGTCATGCCATTGTGTGTACACACAGTGACGTCACGCCGAATTGGGGAATAGAGCAAGGCAGAGATATAATGAATGCGTCTGCGTCCAGATGATGATGCTCCGTTCCAAATGAGGTGTTCAAGCATACATGTAAGGAAGACTTACTAACTAATCTGGTTACTGGTTACTGGCTGGTTTCTAGAATAATAGATTGATTCGTAAAATTCGTGGGTATGAGAACCCAAACTCGACCCCGAGTTGGATCTCAAACGTTCTACAAACTAGATCACAGAGAGTTGTGGTCAGTGGAGAGAAGTCTGAATGGTCAAAGGTCAGATCAGGTGTCCCC
>JAUOBX010291057.1:364-11236 GCA_032360705.1 Eupentacta quinquesemita
ATGTGTGTAGTTCCATCAGATGGGCCCCAGGGCCCAAGTGAGACCGTGGGCCAGGAATTCTTAAAATCCGCAAAAGTATGGCTGCTAGACCATCATCATGACCGGACATCAGTACTGTGCACTCAAATTTGTGGGAGGAGGAGCATTTTGAGTGAGTTCATATGATGAGCCCCAGGGCCCACACCAGGCCTCGAGCTCTAAATTCCTGACCATCCCTGAGGTATGCCTGTTAGACCATCATTATGACCAAACAATAGCACTGTGCAACAAAATTTGTAGGAGATGAAAGATTTTGCAGAATTTAACATAATGGGCCTTAGGGCCCCAACCAGGCCCTCCGCCCCAAATTACAGAACACCTACAATTGCCTTCTACCTAAGGCTCATCACATGTAACTTCGAAAGAATTCAATTGAAACTTGTGGGAAGAGATGCATTTCCCGTACCATTGTGTGAATTTTCATGAAATGGGACTTTGGGCCCAAGTGGGACCTTGGGCCAAAAATTCATGAACACCCCAAAGGTACGGCTGTTAGAACATCATTATGACCGAACATCAGTACTGTGGATTAAAACTCGGAGGGGAGAAGCATCTTGTGTGATTCCACATGATGGGCCCCAGGGCCCATACCGGGCCTTGAGTCCAAAATTCCTGAACAACTTTTTGGCACCACCACTTAAGAAACTTTGTGACCTAATTTTGAAAAATTCTATTGTTCATTCTAGGAGGAGTAGCGTTTTGCAAATTGTTCATACAACAGCTCAATATGCCACTTTAGTGACCTTTGACCTTGATCAGCGATGTGCCATCATCCAATGAACATTACCTCCAAGTTTGGTCAACATCCGTCGAAGAACACACATTTGGCAGTCAAAAAGGCAAAAGTTTACAGACTGGATAGATAGATGCCTATCTATCATATCTAGCATAAAGATAGATAGAGTGACGGTCTCATTACATATCTCAACCAGCTGGTTTGAGCTAAACATGATATGAAAAGAAAACCAGGAGTAATAAATATATCGAGCAATACTCAACTATATTTGTAACTAAATACTTTATATAGATTCCTGAGTAATGACCAAAGCTACTTTAGCAATTACATAGATATATAATAATATATTATGTATATATATAGCATTCCAAAGTCCCTGATTTGCCCAGGGGGCTTTACAGTGCTTCACCCAATCATGGGAAACAGTACCCATTCTGATAATCACAGAGAGTATAGGTGGCAGCAGCTACTCCAGCACCTAATTATATTCAGATTCCTCACAGGTTCCCAATAATGCCTGCGTAGGGACGAGTCTATGAAGATAAAGCACCTTGCCCAAGGGCGCACTGGAAAAGCCAGTTGGCGAATAAGAAATATTTTTCCATTTACATAACATATCCATAACATATCAAAAACAAACCCTGCTACCTCCAAATCACCCTGTAACATATTGCAATTAAATATTCTATGAGGCATGTCCAATATTTTCTTACCCAGTCAACATGGAATGTCATTTCAACAATATGTAGAATTCAACATATTCTCCATAACATCTTGTCCAATGAAGGGGGAACCAAATCTTATATCAATGAACAGGAGTATGCAAAATGATAAATGTGTATTGAAAAACATTGTAGAGATGTTATCAAGCCAAAACAAGAGCCAAATAGCTATGTGATTCCTTGCCATTTATAATATTGAGATTGACACCCCAACAACACTTGGTGAGCTAAAAAGTATCATGTACTCATCGAGTGCTCAAGTACTCTTCACGTGCACAGACACTGCCATGCATGGCTGCATAGATTTCTTGAATGAAGTCGAGGGATGAAAAAGTGTCCAATTTCACAGCGGGAACAAGCCTTAAGCTTAACTTAACCATAATTATGTATAGCTATTATAACAAAATATATAAACTGTATTACGGAGTGATGAAGCAAGTTAGCAAAAATGGGTTACATATTGCACTGAATATAACATTTAATATTTCTTTCCATCTTTAAAGTTGCCTACTGCTAGCTTGCACTAAATCTACTTTCACAGAATGCAAACATAAATTAAATTACCCTTACATTGTTTGCAAGTAGACTGCTCGATTATATTATTACTGCTAGCATGCACTAAATCTACTCTACAGAATGCCGAATCAATTTCGATTACCCTTACACTGTTTGCAAGTACACTGCTCGATAATATTATTACAGCTAGCGTGCACTAAATCTACTTTACAGAATGCAAAATAAATCTAAATTACCATTACACTGTTTGCAAGCACACTGCTCGATCATATTAATACAGCTAGCATGCACCAAATCTACTTTACAGAATGCAAAATATATTATAATTACCAGAACACTGTTTGCAAGTACACTGCTCAATTACATTATTACAGCTAGCGTGCACTAAATCTACTTTACAGAATGCGAAATAAATTATAATTACAATTAAGTGGTTAAGTATGGACAAATGAAACATAGTGAATGCAATAATGTATCCAACTCCTGAATATGTATGTAAGTACTGTCCCTAACTGAGAGAATGTCTGTATTGCTTTGGGCTAGCCTAGTCGGGTAAATAATTATCTTAGGTGGAGTTTGAGAAGAATGTTCCGCACTGTCTACAAACATTGTGTACCTGTGTCAGTGTAACCTTTAGCACCACATCGTGCCAGGGATTTCCCTCCTTGGATATATCCTTGAAGGGATCTATGGAATCAAAGTGGGACTTTCTATCAACATATTTTCCTCCCATCAGTAATTTTTGGGAGGGATTCAGTAAAAAAGTCAGAATCCCATTTTCCCACCCCTCAGTGCTAACACTGGCTTCCCCTTTCCTAGAGTTGTGATTTGACCAGACCACCCAGTACCTCTGGAGGACCAGAGGGTAGCACCTTGTAGGGGTTCAATATACCCTTTGGGTCAAAGGTCTTCTTGATTCTCCTCATGGCCTCCACTGCTCCGGGCGACCTGCTGTAGTGGATCTTGTCTCTGCGCTGTATCCCCAGACCGTGCTCTGAGCTGATGCTACCCCCCTGTTCCTGGATCCAGGCGTACATGTGCCCCTCGGCCCTCTCTTGGACCAACGGGTCAAGGGCTGGTAGGACAAGGTTGAGATGGACGTCCCCCTCTGCAAAGTGTCCGTAGCTGATGATGAGAGGCGGGTTGGGCTGTAGGTGGCTTCGGAGCTCGGATGAGATGTCGAAGAATCGCTCATGGGGGACAGTGACATCGTACTTGTAGCATACACCCTCATGTTTGAGGGCGACTGCTATCTTCTCCCGATATGACCAAAGCACCTGGGGGAATGATATATAGTATATGAGCGGTTTGCCACAATAGATGTGAGCAGAAATTCCATCTATTGCCATGCTTGCTCACGCAGGATCCACACTATAACCCCAACTTCTCCTGCAGCAGACGCCGTGGCGAAGAGACCTATTGAGACTGTGGAAATCAACTGTTGCCACTTATATGTTGTTGATTTCTTCTGTTACCCTAGTGACACTGTCAGTGGTGGTGGTGGCTGTACTGATACAGCTGTGGCAAGATCTAGATCAGGCTGGGCGAAATCCAAAGAAATGCTTCCCAACCTCACCAGCGAGAGCCTGTCATTACAAACACGTGGCTCCTTGTACAAAACCTTTGTGTGTATAGTGCCATGATCTATGAGAGTGAATGTTGGGCAGATAGTTGTGTGGGTTTAATGTTAGAGAATGGGGAGAGCCTTGCAGTACAGGAGGCGGAGGGAGGCCTAGTCTTGTATGGTGCACAAAAAGGTTGACAACAGGAGCTTGATACTACAGAGAATTGTACACTCTGGAAGCGATCGATGAGCCATTTAACCCCTGAAGTGGATAATTTCAGACTTCAAACGGTTGATGATGAGGATTATATAAATCACATGTGTTAATGTCTCTATCATGAAACATGTTGGGCGGCATGTTGGGCCATTGGAACAAGTCACGGCTCTCCGTCAGTATTAAGTACCAGAGAGGAATTTGTAGCAGCTAAAGAATCAGCCCCTGGTTGTGCTCATATGCTCCTCGCAGCTTCCCATTTTCCCCGGAGTAGATTGCAACAATGGTGGATAAAGTACCTTGCCAAGAATACACTGTTGCACAATTTTCGAAGCCAAGTTTTTGCGAGAAAGGGAGAGCCACAAAGAAACTTTATCCTGGCAAAATGAGTGGGAGTTGGGTTGAAACGTATATGGACAATAATAATACACATTGAAAATAGGAGTCTTCAACCTACGTGCAAACACAGTGAGCGAATGTTCCAAGAGCAAGTTTTGGTTGCCCCTGTGCGACTTTACGCGCATGTAATGTTATAGGCTAGTATGGGGAAAGATGAGGAGATGTCTATTCACACATCTTCATTGATAACAAGTGATTAATCCCAATCAATATGAAGGCATCAATAGCAAAGACCGAGGTCATCCTAGTGGCAACAATTAGGTTGCCAGGGGGGACAACTGGGCGACTTCGAATCCTTCTGTTATCACCAAGTGATTCCAGGAGTATACTGCAAACTAGTACTTACCTCCATTTTCTCGGAACTAGCGATCGTGAGAGAGAGAGCAGAACCCTTGGAAAATCATGAAAATAACCAAAATCGAAGAAAACAATGCAATCTAGTCGAAAACATCTACAAAATGATGTTGAAGCAAGATGTTTTGTTACCCAAAATATTCTTGATGCAGACACATTGTCTGTAGATGGATTGGAATGGCTTGGTGTAGTTCTGCCAGGAGGGGGCAGTTGGGGGGTTCAATGAGGGTATATCAGTAAGTGAAGTATATTCTACCTTCATTTTCTCTGGAGAGCTTTCAGTGATTGCACTGGTTATCATGTCCTCCCGTCTCATCCATGAGAGGAACTGATCTATCTTCTCCTGGTCATGTCTGGTGTTCGACCCAGCAGTAGCGATGATCATGTAGAACGGAGAATCCACTGAGAGGGGGTTGGGCAACTTGAGATTCTTAGTAAGAAGCTGAAGGAAGAGGGAAAAATACATTTCCATAATTATCATCATCTCTTTCAACTTTCATATACCTGTGTTGATGCTAATCAGCGCATTTGCCCGATTTGCGCACTTTTCGCGCCAATCCGGCATTGTAGAGAAAGTTGGGGGAATTTCACCCCCCCCTCGAAAAATAGAAAAACGTTTGTTTGTGTCATGCCTGATTTTAGCAGCCTCTAAACAGTACTACTGATGCCCAACTGTCATTTGCTAATGCATAGAACTAGTACAACATCAATTAATGTCGAAGAAGTTCACATTGACCAGGAATTTTAGAATTTGCGATCCTGAATCTCTCTCAAATTGTGATTAGTCCCCCTAAAAAAATTGAAATCCCATCGAAAAATTCTGGAAGAGAGGGAATTCCCCATTTTTTTTGAAAATCCGAGCGCTAACACTGTCATATACAACGTCTATATTCTCCAGGTCAAGCCTGGTGTTTGACCAGCTGCATAGCGATGATCATGTGAAATGTAGAATCCACTAAGAGGGGGTTTGGTATCTTGAGATTTTTTGTGAGAAGCTAAAAAGAGAACAGAATATACATTTCCATCATCAATGTTTCAAATAAATTGCTCTTACCAAGATGAGGTTAGATCGTTGAATACCTGTTCACACCAATAATAATAATAATGTTCAGTCTTATATAGTGCACTAATTCATGATGACTCCAGGCGCTCTGTACATTATCCCTGATCATTGGTAACCTGATAAAGAATGTGCCTGCATGCACCCCCGGTGCAGGTTTGCTCACGACTGCTACACACCTAACAGCCCACAAGGCCCTACCAACTGTTACCTCATCAGGTCCCCATTACTCCTGGGTGGGGAGGAGCGCACAGTGGAGATAGAGCACCTTACTCAATAGTGCACCGGATGAGCTCATCTAGCTCGTCTGGCTTGGCATGGAATCGAGCTCGCAATCCTTTGATCACAAGTCCAGTGCTCAACCGACTGAGCTAAACGTCCTCCACGTTCTACCCAACTCCACATTGTTGTCAATGTAGAGTGTGCTCAGATTTAGAATAAGCACCACTATAGCTGGCTCTAATTGCACTCCAACACATCAAATGATAAAATCATGTCACTCTTCACAGCAAGCAGTTATGTCACATTGTGTTTCACATCATAATAGTGGCTCCAGATTTTGATTCAGTGAACAACCCATCGAATGCCCCCTGCTACTTGGCCATGGCAAGCAGTTATGTTACATGTTTCACAACATTTGAATTGCTCCGGAATTCGAAAGCCGGGAACACTGCATTGTGAGTCGCCCTGCCACTTGACCAAGACACAGTGCTTCCACAACGTGAAATCAGCATTTCATGAAAATTTCAGCAAGTCATGTGGTGTACATTACCCTACCCTCCACATCAAAACATCAATTTTCGAGGGTTTCATTTTCGCTCATCATCCCCCCAAAATATGTGAGGGTCAAAATTTGTAATTTCTTGATTTTACACATTTTCCCGAAAACTTCCTGACGAACACCCAGATTTCCTAAAATTCTGGAAATTCGGAATGATTGGAAACACTGGCAAGACAAGTAGTTTTGTCACATCATCTCTCACAACCTGTGTCTGGCCGAGTTGCTCTACCAGGTGACCACAGTAAGAGGTAATGTCACATTATGCTTCAATATTTAGGTCTGTTCACAGTTGCATTCCACGCAGTATGCTAATGATCTGTGTCCAAGGTCACTCGGGGGCGCACAGAGACCAGAATGTTCGAACAGTGTACAAAGCAATTAAGATAACTCCCCTGGAGGAAACTATGAATCTTTCCACCACAAAAATTCACTAACATTTCCCCCACCCTTGAGGACAATAACATAGTTGAAGATTGGGTGAAATTACATGATTTCCAACTAGTTATGGCAGTTTCAGAATACATCGTAACAATAAGTCAATGTGTGTTTTCTAGGAACTGCTCAGAATGGGAGAGAGATTGACTATATACATGCTTTCCGAATATTCGGCACCCAGTCATATTCTGAATCACTCAATCTGATGTTCAATGATTAATCTCTAATCTGGCACAGTATCAAACTTAATAATGATCTCTCTGTGAAACAGGACATACTGTAGGTACTGTACAATCAATGTTTTGCATGGTACCTCTGTGGTGCACATACTCTAATGTAAAGGTGGGGGCATTCACATGCAGATGGCCACTTGCAAATTGCCCATGCCAGGGCAACTGCTCGATCCGAGTCGAGAGTAATAATTTTGGACTACTATAACATATTCAGACTAGCAGTCAATCAACTCACCGCTCACTTCCTCCCCGCAGAAAACCATGCTGCCCGCGGCTGTATGATATAGCAGTGATTTAGTGATTTACCCATGTGCTACACCGGCCAGGTAGGTACAGTGCAATCGATTGGGTCCAGCCTGCTATCATAGCATGTGTTATTCTAGTGTTGGGCGTAGCATGAAGAGGCCATGACAGGCTACGGTAAGTATGCCTGAGGGAGGGAGTCTGAGTGAGCCGGGAACAGCAAGAATTCTGCAAATTGTTATTATGGCAAATTGTTGCAGTATTGAGCTGGTCAGGTTTCAATTGACTTGTTGGCTCACAGCCGTCGCAGAGCTATCATCTCGGTGCTGTGTGTCAACCTCTCATGCCACTCGCAATATTTTTGTTTCTGTCGAGCGTCCAGCAGCTCCAGCTTACAAGTCTTCAGGATTCCAACCCTGGCTCCCGGAGCTGAAGGATGACACCTAACCAACTAGACTTATTCACATGACCAAAATAACCATCTTCAGCTGTGACACTTCACCAAGACACTAATTAAACCAGTGCATCTGTAGCATGATGGATGGTAGAACTGGGGTAAATAGAACAACATGATAACTTATCTACTCCTCAAAGTACTGATGAAGAAGTGATAGGGAAACCCAGTGGACTGTATCAGCAAAAATTACTTCTTATCACCAAGTAATTTGGCTTCTGCATATAAGTAAGTCCACACACAAAAATCAATAATGAATAACCTACCTTCATACATTCATTGGATATGAGCTCCACTGCCAAAATGATCTCCCCCAGTTCGTACTTTGACCTCTGGAAGATTTTCAGCACCTTGTTGAATTTTGATATTCCTGAACATGTAGAGAGGAGAAGAAAATTATAATGGGGTAACATATATCGATCATATATGACTGGAAGTACATAATAGTAACGTAAATTCTCTACTGAAACAACCTCCAAAAGTGTGGCTCGCTCTCTCTTCTATGCTGTTGTGTCGTTAACATCATAGGCAATAACATCATCCCACAAACGCATTTTGTCAAGTTATCAGAGTTGGGGGTCAAATTCCACTCATTCTGGATTTCTGGTCTTCAGTCAGCTAGCTGCACTACAATTCTGGATTCTCTATACTTCAACGTGATCCACAAGGAGCCCTTCAACGATGATGTTTCAGTCTTTTGATTAACCTGGCACTGAACTATTCACAGGTACATCCTGTATGCTAAACTCTTCAACATTTTTTGTGAGTACCAGTACATTTTTTATTGTGAGTTCGGGACCCAAGGTGAATACGCCTTTATAAATGACTTCACCCTATCAATAGATGCATGCTTTCCCTGCATTTAGTTTAGGCAGCTGTAAGACCTCCGCCAGGTGGACATGCAGTAAAGACATTGTTCTTTGTATGGGAAACTGATTGGTCACCTGAGTCATGGGGAGAGAAACTAACCCCATGAACCCTGTCCGTGCAAAAGCTGCTGCAGACGTGTAATAAATATATGGCATTTTCGATACCCCTATATCACAATCTGTTGTCAGTCCCAGAGGTTGTTACAGATATTACCCTGATCATGTGAAACAGGTATGCTCTTAAACAATGCCAGAGAGTATGTGGCCAGCCATTCAGGTGGAGGATGTACTTAATTACTTCACAGGTCCCCAAACACTCCCGGGTTGGACAAGACAATGGAGATGAAGTGCCTTGCATAAGGACACACTGAAGCAGCAAGCCAGCAGGGATTCCAAGCAGCAAACTTTCGATCACCATGCAATTAAGCACCACTAACTAAGCTAATCTGATTACCTGGTAGGGAGTCCATCAAACTTGAACTGAAGCAAAATCCAACAATGCCACCGTAGCTAGCCACTATACTCACTGATGAACACCATTTGTTGTGAGGGTGATTTCACAGAGCACTCTATGAGCACCTCTGTTATAACCCCCAGTGTATGGAGGATGTAGATTTCAGGCCAGAAATTGAGACAGTGGGCCAGAATGAAGGGGGCATTGTGTAGGTTTGAGAGAGGTTGAAGAGTGAAGTAGACTGGGGTTAAACAGATGCAAAACTGATTGGGGCATGGGATGGGAAGGGGGAGGTATGGCCCCACGGGCCAAAGCCTCTCTCTGTGCATATACAGCTGTAGGCTGCCGCAGGCGGGTAATGATTGGGGGGGGAGGTAGGACAATACCCATGATCCAAAAGAGAAATTCAACACAGCCAGGACAACACTCACCGATAAACAACATATGCTGTGAGGGTGATTTGACAGGGCACTCTATGGCTACCTTAGTGATGACCCCCAGTGTGCCCTCTGCCCCCAGGAACAGATGCTTCAGGGGATAGCCGGTGTTATCCTTCTTCATTGTAGTCACAAGGTCCAGCACAGATCCATCAGCCAAAACCTGTGACAGGGTTGACAAATTATCCGTACAATGGATGGATGCATGGCCAGATATATGGATGGACAGATGGGTAGATAGATTGATCTTGGCACACTGAACGGAAATGTCTCATCCCTATGTCCCACAATAGGCTGTATATACATAGCGTCTACTATCTGTAGTTCGCAAAAACGTTTGTGGACTACATAGGTAGATGTTTATAGTTGTTGAGTCCCGGAGGTCTGAACCCGAGTAGTGATTGAACAATAGAATGCTGATCCAGCTTCTTCAGAGTTATAATACAAATGTCAGCCAAGCCCATTACCCCCTTATTTTGGGAGTCTGCAAATACCTATAGGGTTCTGTACAAGAGGTGTGGGGTTATTCACCTCTCTGATGACAATGGCTACCCCCCACAAAAGGTTGGTGGTGCACTTGGGTGTTGATCCTCACTATTGCTTGATCCTCCCTATTCTTTCCAGCTGATCTTCAAGGGGTCGATGATGTCCCACCAGTCCATGAACATTGTGTTTGCTGAAGCATAGCTGGTTTGTGCCGATTAATACAGTAGCAGGCTCTTCTCAAGTTGCCATGATAGCCAGTAACAGTTTGCGTGTGTACTGTACATGTAGGTATTACAGTATTAGCTATGGATACAGGTATCACTGCACTTCCTGTTTCTCCTAATACCTTGCAATTACAACAACATGATACTGTACTGTACCTTACTCTGTGTCAGTCACAGGGATATATATTATAACACCATACCAGGATATAGGGAGAAAGGAAGCACTATAAGCATTCCTTAACATGGTAGAGTTTGCTGGCAATATCAAGGAACATTATACATTGAGCAACACAAGCTATGCCTGATACATTTATGCGGAATCAACCAACTAGACCTGTGTAGGTTGGTGAACAGCCCATGTGAATATCCCTGCATTGATCATATCAAATATGTCAGGTGCCATTGAAATGACCTTCATGTTGTTCAGGACTAACTATGGTCTACATCCACAGAGTTTTGTTCAAATCCATCAAAATCTGAAAAATCATATAACAGGCCTTGATTTATAGAAAATCCAGGAGAGCAGTGAATTGCTCTCCTGGGAGCCCCAGCATGCTCAAATTGCTCTCCTGGACGACGAAATTATGTGGAGTGCACTCCTGCCATTTTGCTCTCTGGGGGAATCTAGGAGAGCATTTTTCTCTCGATATAT
>JAUOBX010291168.1:0-11236 GCA_032360705.1 Eupentacta quinquesemita
GCAAAGCCTCGCCCGTTATTTAGCTAAATTCATAGTCTCGACTGTTTATTCGCCAGTAAAAGTCTCTCAGTTGCAGTTTATTCCTTAATTATGAAGTGCAAGATTGACAAGTCACTAAACATCGCTGGTAACATCTGCGAAGCGGGTTGGACCGCTGTAAGCAGTTATAAAGCGCTATTATTCCCCCATTCTAACAGTCTACATACAGTCATACAATATACATACCGGTCAATATATACAACACGAGCAGCTAGCCAGTAAACACATCATTGGAGGTTCGCTCTGATAGCTTATTTTTTGTCTGGCAACCCTTGGCTCCTATAGTAAACGAAAACGATTGTTAATATTGCCCCTGTATTCTCTATAACTGAGCAACATAAAATCAATCAGAATAGAGAATTGTAGTGATCTGACAGCTCAGGCCTCTCCTGTTAATAGCTACTGTTGTACCATAATGTGATATCTACCCGGGAGCTAACACAATGAACCCACCACAGCCCGTGGTGCAGTGACCGAGGTTATTCTCATGAGCTACGACTGTTCATTTAGTATGTCTCCAATATGAAACGTCTAACATTTTGTAAGACCGCCCGTACTACCGTGTATCATTCAAAGTTGATTACCCCTGACTTCACTTTCGTTGAATAATGGTAATATACACATGCCTCTACCTGTTTGTATGTCAGTTGTGTCGTCATTCCGCGTTACGTTATCATTTTAACCTAGTTATTCGATATGGGTTCAGTTGAATACAGCTAACAGTGTATATTTTTCTTTGATCTATCGAAATAACATTTTCAGGCAACTGAGTGTCTGTACATCGTCCACCGATGAATGAATATGGAATATTAGTACACAGTGTATACATTATCATATCGTATGCATGGACGTCGACATAGTACAGATAAACCTATTAGTTGTATATTCCGTACCAGTACGGTGTTGTAAATCCTGACTCCGTACTATGGACAATATTCGGGAAGTAACACCAGAATTAACAATCCACTCCCTAGCACTGATGGTTCATTACTGGAATGAAATCCAGCAAAGTGTTTCGTATTGACAATTCCTGATGTTCAATTTAAACGAGTGTTACATTGTGTGCATTGTGCCATTCTTCAAATATTTCCCACGACCGACATAAACCAGCAATATCATTATCAGTGCGATTTTTCGATGACGTCAGCATTCACCGTTGGACTATGAGACGCCGCCGAATTGGACATTTTATCTGCTGTACTCGCCTACAATAAATTATAAAAATCACATATATAGCTCGGCATGTAAGAACAGCGACTCGCATATGGCATCATCATAAAGCAATAACGTCAACAATATACTTGTGGGTTCAGTCCCTATCAGTGGTCTATCTAAGTTTATATACTCAATCTTCTGGGATGATTGTAATAAATCGCGACACAATGAGTGGCCGCTATTCACATTCTATTATTTCGAACACTTGACCGTACCAGCTGAGTACTTGTTTTAAGCGCAATAAACACTAATACTGTCTCGTTGGTTACAGAGCTAGTTCTAATGACGTTGCATTTTGTCATGCATAACTACAAACTACATTGCTCACTCCCTTAGCCCTTCATTGTATGGCTGTGAGTGCACAGTGTACAGTGTAGGGCCTGCAGTGTTAGGCTATTACATATTTTAGGCGATGGATAATTAGGTCCTGAGTATCTCCAGGTCGTCCAAAAGATACATGGATTTGACATTTAGGAATACAAAAGGTTGGCTGAAATGTATAATGGGTGGTGGATTTCGGTCCCTAACACCTGACCCTAACCCTAACCTACCCCTGACCCTAACCCCAACTCTAAACCTGAGAGAAAGTTTATCAACAGTGTATACTTCTTTTCATGTATAATAATTCACCGTCAAGCTCCTAATTCAGTGAAATATCACATGATTTGTAATCACATGATTTATATTTCGGATATTCCATCGGGAATATGCCAACATATTTGAGTTGGATAGCCTTTTTGTTTATATTTTTGGGTTCGCCTTCCTATTATCTTCCCATTTATGTCTGGGTTGCATTCGCAAGGATGCTTCTAAATGTGTGAGAATGGCTATCGAAAACCATCGGAAAACTGTGGGCGTTAAAGGGTTAGCCCGTTTCTTAACTGAACGAACAAATTAGTAGCAATCTACACAAACCCACAGGCTACTAGAATTGACAACAGCGTCAGTGGTAATACTATGAGCTAACTTAAATCTAATGAATTGAATATGACGGAAACATCCCCCTCCCCTCACATTTGCTCATGCACCAAGATAGTCGGCTAAAACTGACATTCCGACTACGTGTAGTTCTGAAGATTGGTAAAGATGTTTCGGTCGCTCAATTCAAACATCGGGTCAGTGGCGGTAGAGGCGAGAGAACTGATTCTTATTGAATAGGTGAAAAACTGTTCTGTCTCACAATATTTCGCCATTGCCTTACCGAACGCATCCCGAACGCCTAACCGGATTGAATCGAAACTGTTCACGGATGCTCGTCATTTGAACATGAGCTTGGGATGGGCGAAATCATTTTCATACCAGATTTATGCGTATCGTAATCATTATGTTTCCGTCCCATTCAAATGCACTTGACTGTTATTTTCCACGAAACTGATTTTATTGCAGACTAGTGCACTGCGGATCATGTTGATCGTTTCAGAACGAATTCTGATATTTGACATAATGATCCCACCCGGCGGCCATTCTGGATTCGTCGACAAGACTGATGTTATCACACATTTATACATTTTGGAACATTGTGAGCGTTTTGGAACATTCCTGTGCCCTCGTTGGGTCATAAATTTCTCGTTGATATCGAACGAGGTAATCACTGTCGCCACGTGATTATTCGAAAGCGGTGATATACATATTGGCGGTTCACCCGCCAGGGGATGTCTATAATTGAATGGATTACATGCTCTCTTAAGTACACCTCAGTTGAATTGTGTTAATGCCCCTACCTGGTTTCATGTCATTGCAGTTGCGCTGCGTCGTCATTCCTAGTCTGTTGTGATATGGGTATAGGTAAAGGCAACTAACAGTGTACACTTCTCTTTGATATATCATTATGACGTTTGTATACAGTCGTGTGGCTGGTGATATCCATTACCCAGACACATCTCTGATATTTGTTCTCTGAAAAGAAAAATGTATTTTTCTGTTCAGTCTGGCATATGGTATACATGAACTGGCGATCTATATTCGATTTATATATGTTGTATATTGTTTTATTGAGACCGTTCCAGACGTTACTGTGGGCAAAATTTTAGTAGTTACGCTAGGCTTGATACTTCACTCTCCGTCATATTACACCCTTGTGCAGCGTTCCTGTTTGATCATGATAATTTACTCGATCGGATTCTGATCTAACGTTCATTCTATTAGTTGAATATGTTTGATTGAACAATTTATGGTATAGTTTGACCAGTGTTAATTATGTATGGTAAAGAACTAAGATCTGGTTTATATTCATAATTTATTCCACAAATGACCAGCTAGTCACATGTGCAGGAGAATATGACGTTTGATCATCGCGTTGGTTCCATCGCATCCTTTCCTCCCACACATCTGATCCTCATAATATCTGCCATGTAAGAACTACAAATGATTTATGTGCATCCTGGTGCAAAGAAAATATTTGTATTCCAGAAAAATGATATGTCCTCGAAGGTTATTCAAGGTTACTTTGGCGAACGTGCGAATCATTGACAACTGTAGGGTCGACAATAACATAGCTAGAATTGTAGGCAGTAGAAAAGTACAATCCTAGGTCGAAGTCTAAACCCCATCCCCATACGATGATTCTATGCGTTATGTTTACGAGAATATTCGCAGAGCTGTGCATGAATAACTATGTAAGTCTGTAACTATGTAATAGAAAATCGTATCGACGCGTGGTTTAGACCGTTATACTAAGTCCCCCTGGTCTATAAAAAAAAGGTGCTGTCTACTCGTTCATGCAGCAGCTTACATTTTACCACAGGGGAATGTTTGGAGCTAAATAGTCGTAATATGTGTAATAGAGTTCATATCCGTCATCTTTCTCAATATGTTAATTATTCAGGCATAGTTATAAAAAATGAGGACTCGACTAGTTTTCAGTACCTATATCTTCACAGTGTAAAGACACTATACGGTTTGTAGGACTGTTTCACATAGCAATAAATTTGATAGCGACTTAGTTGACTAGTTTAATAGAATATTGGCGGCGGTTTGTCGACGTTATATTGCAGCAATATTTGAGAACACAGTAAAATTATTCCAGCTTATGTTCCATGTTGCTGAGTTCGTCTCAACCTGCTTCACTGGAAACAATTACCAGCACACATTTGTAGATACGTATATACGGATAGCTACTCACCGGTACAGAGTAATACTTCCGCTCCCATAGGTAATTGCAAAACGACAAGAGAAAACTTTTTTTTACTTAACAATAGAAGTGGACATAGGCCTATGTCACTGTAGATAATGGGGAAAATCTGACTGAATTGTAACAGATGGATGTCTTCAGGAGGTGGGATAAGGCTGTTATTGTAAGTGGCTCTCCCTTGCGGATATTCATGTTTCTTCCTGTACTGAAATATGTACAGCACTATCATTCTCTATAGTTGAGTGGTGTTCACAGAAAGTATCAACATTTTACACGCAAAGGAGAACAGCCTTCAATCCATCATTGTCCAGCATTTACTGGATCAGACCACGTGGAGCAATACTCCCGACCGAGTTCGTTGGAAGTGGTAATTAGAGATACCAAGCTATTACAGGAAATAAGGGTTCGCACATAAATACGTTGAAGTTAGTGCGAACATGTAGACAGCATAAATAACAGTGCAGGCTCTCGATCAACGCGGTGTGCTACCGCTTCTCCTGCAACTGACATATTCTGTGTATAATGGAGTGAGAGTGTTGTGAAGTGTACTAGTGGGGTCTCTGACTCCCTGTTGTCTCGGGAGGGGGCAAATAGATTCGACATGGTGTTATTGGCACTTCAATATGCATAATCAATGTATGTAAAACGGTGCCTTCGATGTCCAGCCCCCACTGGATCAAGCCATCAGATCTCGTGAAGCAAGGATTGAGTTCGTTGGAAGTGGCTCCTATGGATACCAAATAATTACAGGAAATGAAGTATTGTACATAGGAACTTGAATTTAGTACGAGGATGCATCAACATATAAATATAAAAATGTGCCTCTCGCCGACTGATTTCATCTCTGTAGTCTGGTGGGCAGAGTGATATGAGGTCTCTGATTCCCCATCGTCTCGGGTGGGGCAGTGTTGTACACTACCTCCCACACTTACCAGCAGCTGTATGTTCTGGATTATGGGGAGGGTTGTGGGTATTGCGGCTTGTGGGGTTTCATTCAGTGAGATGTGTGGCCTTTCCGATTGATGCCATTGGAACACTCAGTCGTGTGGCCAATCCGTTGGGACTAACAGAGAGGCCTTGGGCTAAGCCTTTCCGCGTCAGTGGTCGCCGCACTTCCCGTTAGTAGGTCGGCGTACTGTCGCCGGTGCTGCGTTGAAAATCCGTCCTCACGTTCATATATACGCTCGCTTCATAGCAGCAGTCCGTACGCTGCACGACTATTCTCATTTCATACTTTCCGCAGTTTGCAGCGTACTCTGCATCGTATATACTATCAGTAGTATCGTGTATACACCACGAAGACATGAGCAGCTATTTAGTCAGCACATTGGGGACATCAGCTTCAAGAGAAAAACTACTGTGACGGGAATCTAAAGTCCATGCTTTTTTTCTTCAAATAATGGGGAGTGAGAATGCCTATCCAAGTTCGCCTCTCATGTCCCCTGCCCCCATCCCTTTCCCATGACTTCCATACAGCTCAGTACGTGGAGGTGTGCCACCGGTAGCTAGTCAGCACTAGTAGGCTGTATCACTAACTTCAAACCCTTCAATGGTTGAAGCCTCGAAGGAGGGACTGAACCTGTCATGCCCTCTCCCCTTTCCACGCCGTGATGCCCAAACGAACCCATCTCATGCTAAATACATGCGGTCCTTATGAAAATGAGGGTAATCATGTCCCTTCAAATGGCTTGAAATTGATTTTTGTAATCAGTATGAGCTGGGTGCAGCTTTGTCAATATTTGGTGTGCCCCTCACTCCCCTGACATTGCCCCTGAGTTGATAATATCAGCACGCTTTGGTCGTTCTCGCCAGCAATCCCAATCTATGTTAGGAACACGTTTGGCGCTCCTCAGTATAATCAGCGGTCCACAGTTATGACACCAAAGAAGACTTGCGGTGACTCCAACGCGCATTTGCGGCGACACCATAGTGGACAATCGGTAATAGGTCGGCGCTTGTGCGCCGACCTATACACCGTTCTGCTCCGGTCTTCGGTCCGACTGCCCTCCCGAAGGAAGGGGAAGGTGCGAACCTCGGCCCGCTAGGCTGGGCGTGTATGATGACAACCTCTTTTCCCAAGCAAATTGCTCTGTGAAGTGGAGTGTGATTTGCGCTGTAACTCATCAACCGGAGAGAACAGTCTTGTCAAGAGTACTCGTATCTTGAAGATCATTCATAAAGAAAAGGACTTAAGCAGCCGCATATGACCGGTCCACATTTTAGGATGAAGCAATACCATGATAAGCATTAGAAGATATTTGTCGTTAAACGTCTCGAGCAAAATTACAAATTCGTTCAACAGTACGCCATTGCCACGAAGTGATGCCAATTTACGGCTTGACTACGTTCAAAGTACACATTAGAAGACTATGACGAATTCGTAGTAGCTATCATTAAACTCTAAACGCCCGGGCATCAGGGGATATGGACTGAAGTATCTCAATTTTTGACGGAAATATAGAATACATAATTGCACCTTTGGTGATCCAGCAAATATCTTGATCTCGTTCCGGTGAGCTATATTTTCACTCTTCTTATTTCAAATGATGTGTTACCTAGATAAGATAATCAAGATCAATTATTTATACATATACTGTATAACTAGTGCACTGACTAACGAATTAGATGAGTCGAAGTTTACACTGACACAGCCGAGTAGAATAGAACAGGTCCAGTCTTTGAACGAATGAAATATTATGATCTATTACACAAATTGGAAGATCTGCTTTATATAACACTATACAATAATTTGAATTTGATTTCACGAATGAAATATTATGAGCTATTACACGAATTGGAAGACTTTTTTCTTTATAGAACACTATACAATAATTTGAATGTGACTTCAAGGTGTTACTGTTTATTGTATGCAAGATTATTTTGCTGCATGTACACAATATGTCAGTGGAGGGTATACAGAGAATCAATCAATGTGTGTCAGAGGAACGCAAAGCTTTTCAAGGCATTCATTAGTGTTCCCTTTATGTACCGTTTTGAATCCAGAGGAAGATACCTTTATCTGAATATTCTGTAATTCTTCTGATGGAGAGCGTGTATTAGACCATAATCATGGGAGCTTATCTTACGATCGCTAGTGTAATACATTTAAATTCAATATTATGTGACAAGAAGGTTCAATTAGAATGGCATGAATAGAGCTCGATGTTATATATATATATATATATATGTATATACGTGTGGAACCCATATACATACGATAACATGCCAGCAATTTTTCGATGCTTCGTTCCACTGTCATCCGAACTTTCCAAACTGATGAGGATATTTTTTCATAATTATGCTAGATTACACCGTCATGCTTTCTTCGCAAACAGTTTTGGGGAAGTCAGTCAAATATCGAACTTACAATGATTTGTCAACTGCATATTTCCCATTTAAAGGCTAATGGCAAACACTGGCAAGAATAATATGGCTCAAGGTAATATAAAACTGAATGTTCAATTCTATCCACCCGTGGGATGTGGGAGCAATACCAATAGGTTGTCAAATATAGGACCAAATCCATCCAGTCTAATCGAGTATGATCCGACAATATGGATTGGAAAAAATCCGGTTAACGTTCAGTTGTGGGAGTTTCCAAGCTCGTCCTGTATTGCCTCCTCCTGTTCAACCGTCGAATTTGTGGAACATCGGTGGAATGATCATTGAAACCAGTGTACCAGGAGTAATTTCCATGGTAGTCCTATTCCTCGTGGAGTGGGGACATGATTAATTTATGGATTGCCCTGAAATCCTATTTTAATGGATCACGCAACATTCGAGAGACCCACTCGATATGGCTAGGCAATCTGAGTTAAAAACACAATAATTTCCCAGATGAGTGCTACATGAAGTTTGTTGGTATAACTATCGGTTCATGTGCTATTCCCCGTATAAATAAATATGAGTGGGAGTGGCAGTGATATTGGAATTATGCATTTGAACAATGTGGCAGTTTTGGTAAACCTGGATATCAAAGCTCAAATTAGGATTTCTACTTCTTAAAACCAATGACGTATGAACATGTTGAGTCCCCGCCAATACAGTGTTTGTCTGTTCACCCATCATTTAGTTGGTACCGGTAATCAGGAACTCGAGATAATACCTAATTCCAGTTCTCATTTTAGGGGTAATAAAACAACATTCAAGTAACCTCCAATTCAGATATTGTTCTTGTGTTGTGTGCTGTGATAAAAGGAAGCATATATAGTAACTGTACCTGACTATGGAAAACGAGGTCAAAGAGGATCTGCTTCATCCTGGGTACGTAGTGATGGGTTCGCGGCTGACTCTGCATTCTATATGTATGCAACCTCGTACATGATGATTGCACATCTTCAAAGAACAGCTTCAAATATGCAATACTATTATAGGAAGCTGGATAATGAGTTGGTGTTGACATTGTTATGGGATAACTCATGAACACCTTTATAGGTTTCCTGCAACTAATCTGATTGGTCGAGCTGACTTGGGTAGTCCATTCGAGACCAGTTTCGAATCGTATTCGAGGGTACCATAATTTGCTATTGTCAATCTAGGAGAATTTCAGTGAGTGCATCAGCTGATGTATTGACATTGTTAATCTGCACACAACAGCAGTATAACAATGGTTGCCATAGTTATGTAGCTATTATGGACAATTGAGTCAGTTTTAAGAGCATACTTTTGGCTTGTCTGTGTTTGTAGTAGGCCCTACAAGCCTACGTTAATGCTTTCAGCGCAAACCCATAATCATGCCTATTGTTGATAAATTGGTGTGACACCATATACAACAGAATCCACAGCAAACTTGCGCACAACCTACACCACAAAACCACACGTTAACGTTAGCCTAAGTTAGGGCTAGGTTACGTTCGGCTTTGGTTAGGCCTAGGCCAAACCAGTTCATTTTCTGAATCCACTGAGGATTCGAATCCTACGAATACGACTATGAAATATCCCATTTTCTTACGAATCCAGCAGGCAGTAGTAGTAGTATCTATACTCAGTTTGTGTCGTCTGTTTTCGGATCGAAGGCTTGCAGGCAAACCGGCGCTAGACCGTACCGAGGCAGTGTTGTAAACAAGCAGAGGTTAGCGATACATTCAGCAGTTACATACAGCGCCAAGTGTTCTGAATGTTAAAATACGATTGCAAAGAGAGTGACATATATCCAGAATTGAAAACAGTGAATGTTGTTCGGAATCGACGTCATTTGACGAGAAATATTATCGGGAAAGCTAGCTGTTTGTCTGTTTTGACTGTACGTCGTTGTCGCAGCTAAAATCTCACACATTCAGAATCAGTCGTTGTTTGGAACTCAGGCATTGTGACGTCACTGACCCAGTTAGGGAGAAGTTTTTGGTGACTGTGAAAAACTACGGAAAATATACTTTTTCGACGTTTTTGGGGTTGTTTTAGTCGTGTACTTATGAATGGCAATAAAAGTGAGGGTATTTCCCCAATCGGTCATTTATTTCATTTAAGACCTCTGAAGACGTCTTCACAGTGGCTAGGACTACCGCCTCACATTGATTCCCTAAATAATAAACCACAAAGGAGGTTATATAAATGTATCACTCTTTCAGACAACACGTTGAGAATGGCTGTTAACGACTAGGTATCGTCGGAATTACAAATGCATAACTGCGACGAGTGGATCCACCTGTTATGCTGCAGCCAAGTAGGTGTAACCGTTATCTGAACAGACAGCATTGATACATTGGGATCATTGGGCAATAAAACAAACAGCGTACTTGCAGAGTATGCTCTTATCATTCATATCCCAGTTTATATGTCTAGTTTGCAGATATAATTATACTAAATAACGATCCCACAAATGAGTAATTCGAACACTTCACTGCACCAGTATAAGACTAGTGGAAAGGGTAATATGCCAAGAACCAGTGGGTGTCTGAAACTCATGCTGCACTCCATTGGCAATGCAATACCAATTATTCATGTCTATGCTACAGCTATAGAACATGAATAGGAATACGACCAGTGATGATTCTTCATTCGTATGCCTTACCAGCTGGTTAGATGAAGGATGCATACAACACCAAAGTACATTTATCCTAATAGATGCACAGGCGCAACAAGCTATAGTCACGGATGATCAACATAGTTTCTTGACATAATCGTCTGTAACAGATTGTTAATACTTGGTTGTACCCATCGTAGAATAATCTAGTCTACTTATAGAATAGGGATACTTGTAGGGATTATAGTCATGCCCAAAACAGACCGATATCATGATAACGATGGGTATGCCCATTGTCTGCCACATCATATACCGGTACACTAGTTCTCGTCCCCTCCCTGCAGGACATTTCAATCTGTGCGATGGATTTACACAATTTTACTCCAACATCCCACTATCATGGTCCTCTTCGTTCCCATCGTGTGATCATTTCCTACCTGTGCTGTGTATGAATCGCCAGTTTCGTGCTGGCATTAGGCATATCAATACCCAATGCATGGATAATCTAGGCGGGCATATCAATACCCAATGCATGGATAATCTAGGCATATCAATACCCAATGCATGAATAATCTAGGCATATCGATACCAAATGCATGGATACATTAGGTGCCCGTGCCCACGTTTAAAACAGATGACCACAAAATAGCAGCTCTGGCGTGTTGATGGGATGCGCACTTTTATAAGACAGACAGTTTAGGAAAACCTAAGTTTTCTCATCTTCATTTTATATTATATTGAAAATAAATCACGATAATCAACGAATAAATCAACTCGTGTTCCGTGCTTGTGTCGCGACTACCCATTGTCTAAATCCGGTTACTAGTATATACGGTATGTACTAACGACAGACATACAGAGACACAAACACTGTCACTGATTACCCGTGT